>JAQIXG010001100.1:0-24489 GCA_034700105.1 Oconnorella tubifera | reverse complement strand
TCAGTCAGTCAGTCAGTCAGTCAGTCAGTCAGAGAGACACCCAGAAACACAGACAAGAGAAGAGACACAGAAAGATAGATGGACAGACAAAAAGAAAAATAGACATATATTTCTAAACAATCTTTCTTCATTTAATTTGAAAATTAAAATAAATCCATTAATAGACCTACATCGTGCTCAGCTTTCAGTTTGACATTATCTAGTTTGATTTTAGCCAACTGAACCATCACGAGATCTAGGTGCTGCGTCGACGCGTCGCCTTCATGTCGCGCTAGCTCCTCCCTCGTACCCTAGACGCAGCCATAAATGTAAGTATAGATAACTTGCTGCACCCTTTAGTATACGCCATAAATGTATCAATAACTTGCTGCAACTCTAGTATAACTTGCCGCATCCTTTAGTAACTCGATTAGTCAATCAGGTTGCTTAACTCACAAATTAACTTAATTAATTAAATTAATAAAATTACTGACTAAATTAACTTGATAAAAAAATTAAGTCAATTAATCACTTAATTAATCAATACAATTAACATTGAAATATTATTAATTAATATTATTAATTAATCAAGTAAGCAAGTAATTAATTAGTAATTAATTAATTAATTAATTACTTAATTAATTAATCAAGTAATGAATTAATTAATTAAGTAATTAATTAATTAATTACTAACTTGTTGCTGACAACCTATAGAGAAGAATTTACAGAGAACCGAGCAGACTTTAAAATGCTCAACCATCTAAAGACAGATACAAAGACAGATACAAAGACAGATACAAACAATAGGATAAGAAAGAGGACAAATGATGTAAGAAAATAGTACAAATAAACAGACAGACATGCACAGAAGCATACATACACACATACAAACAAACAAACAAACACACAAAGATACAAACAGATATACACATAAGCAAAGATACAAAGACACAAATAAATTAATTTGTGCTGATGTGACATCATTAAATCGTTGACACTAAATAAAAGGACGCATTTGCGCTGATGTGACGTTAAAGAATACAAATAACTCACCTGGGCACGTTGCAGCCCCAGGGCCCCGCATTTATAGGGGCAGTCTAGAATATTCTGGGGGCACTGAGATTCTATGTGATCCTAAACAAAAGAAGATTTTATTAATAAAATTGATTAATTGATCAAATACTTAAACTATTAACTATTTAATGAATGAATTAATTAATTAATAAAAATCAATCAATCGATTAATTGATAAAATAATGAATCAATCAATCAATTAATCAATCAATCAGTGAATCAGTCAACCAACCAACAAACTAACCAAGCACTCACTCACTCAACCAACCAATCAACCAATCAGTCAATCAATCAATCAACCAATCAACCAACCAACCAATCAACCAATCAATCAACCAATCAACCAATCAACCAATCAATCAATCAACCAATCAATCAATCAATCAATTAACCAATCAACCAATCAATCAACCAATCAATCAATCAATCAACCAATCAATCACTCAACCAATCAACCAATCAACCAATCAATCACTCAACCAATCAACCAATCACTCAATCAATCAATTCCTTCTAAACACAAAAACTTACGTTTAAATTTAATGTAGCTATTGGTCTTTGACAATGCGGACAATTTGACGGCCTATATTCACAAGTGTCTGCGTGTTCAATTGCAACATTTGCCGAAATTTTTTTCTGGCACCCGGCATTTTTATGGGGGCATTCGACGGGCCTGTAGGAGCACTCACCCAAATGGGCCTAAATTGCAAAAAATAGAAGTAATTCAAAAAAAAATTTCAAAAAATTCAAGAAAAATATTAACAAAATTTGGAAATGTAACAGTTTAGCTTAACGTCACATCAGCACAGAAATGAAATTTGAAAACGCTATGTAAAATAATGTGAGAAAATCAATAGTTTTATTAGTTGAATATAACGTCACATCAGCACAAAAATCAACTTTAGTAGAACATTCTAAACTGATGCATAGAAACAAAAAGAGAGACTGCAAATAGGGCTTTTTAACTTCACATCAGCACAAAATGCAAGTTATGAACCGCAGGATTATCACACCGTTATTTATTGTTAAAGTCACATCAGCACAAAATTGTAATTATTAAATTAAATCTAAACCACACGATTAGTAAACTGTTGTTCATTTTTAACGTCACATCAGCACAAAAAGTGCGTGTAGAAACCATTTAATATTATATAAGATTTAAAATATTAATTTCTACTATTGAATATTAAAAATGAGTAGTCAAATAATATACTTAATAATATAATACATTGATTCATACTAACTAATTTATTAATAATTACTACAGAAACTAACTTTTAATTCTCTTAATTGCATCACTTCTGCGCAACCATCCCCCACATTATTACATCTAACCAATTGAACCGCGATTTCCCGAACTACGGAAAAATCCGGATTAATCTAAAAATAGATTTATTAATTTATTATTATTATTATTATTAATTATTTTACTAGTTTTAAAACCCATCCAAGAACGGGGACTAGTCATTAATAATTAGCAAAAATTGATTATTTAAAAGATTGACATTTGTTCTATTGACAGTTGGTCGACAGACATTTGGTCTACAGACATTTGGTATACAGACATTTGGTCTACAGACATTTGGTCTACAGACATTTGGTATACAGACATTTGGTCTAATTATATTAGTCTACTGATATTTGGCGTACTAATAAATTAGGGTTAGAGAAGACCAAATGTCTATAAACCAAATGTCTGTAGACTAAATGTCTCTAGACCAAATGTCACATAACCCAATATATTTATTTCTATAAATATTTATTGACATAATTAATTAGATTATTGTTATACTACGGCTTTAAAATTTTATGATAATAATAATAACAGTTATAATTAAGAGTCAATATTTAACAAGGAAATGACTACTTGAAATAATAACGGTAATTTAACGGACACTAATAGCACAGCGTCTGCAGATTAAAACCAATATTTTGAAATAATATCTGTCTCTCTGTATCTGTGTCTATCTCTTTGTATGTGTGGAGGGGGGTGGGGTAAGCGTTAACCCCACTCTCCTCCTGTCTCTCTATCTCTCTCTCTCTCTCTCTCTCTCTCTTTCTGTCTCTCTCTCTCTCTCTCTCTCATAAACCACTTGAGACACAAGTGGTTTATGACGTCTCTCATAAACTCTAAAACAACTGATAACGCCACTACAGCCAACAATTAACCAATAGGAAAACAGCAGAAAACAAACTGACCAATCACGGAGCGAGAATCACTGCGCATATTAATTCCACTAATTGTCTTTGCAATAATTAGAACAAAGCGGTTAAAGTTTAAATTTGAATTAAGCGATAAAATTATCATTAAATATTTATTTCAACAAGGCAGTAAGTTAGTCAATCCGTCAGTCAGTCAGACAATTAGTCAATCAATCAGTCAATTAATCAGTCAATCAATCAGTCAGTCTGATTGACTGATTAACTGGCTGATTGAGTTAGTCAGTCAGTCATCTAACTAACTGACTGACTGACTAACTAACCGACTGACTGACTAACTAATTGATTGACTGACTTACTAACTCAATCAATCAATCAATCAATCTATAAGTCATAACTTTTAACCAAGCAACACACAAAAAAAGCAATTTTACAAAATTTACAAAAAAAACCCCCCACCTCTTCCTTAACCACCACCACACAGTCCGCCTCCAAGGCGGGGCAAGGGAACGCCCCGCCCCCCGCCGCGAGCCCCTCCTCCAGGCACACCCTACACATCCTGTGACCACAGAAGGTTTGCACGGGGGCACGCAAACATTTGTGACAAGAGGGGCATCGAAACTTGTCATCTAAGTCAACGAAGATTGGCTCACTGTCCGTGTGAAACAGGGAGAGGGAGAGAGAGGGGAAGGAGAGGGAGGGGAGGTCCATGGAGAGTGGAAAGAGAGGGGAAAGGGAAGGAGGGTGTTACCTAAGAAATATTAATGAGAAAGATATATAGTTTATTTAGATTTGCTTATAGTGTTGTTTATTAGTGTATGTTTATAATAGTGTTGTTTATTTGCTTCTTTATAAGTTTAATTAAAAGAGAAAGGGGAGGAGGGTGGGGGGGTTAAAAAATAACAAACAAACATTGAATACACACATATGATACTCTATTAAAACAATTTAATCGACATTTAATATATAAACAAACGTCTTGTATATTATTATGTAAAAGGCATTGAATTTATCATCAAAAATACTATATTTTATAATTACGTTAATTTACGCAAAAAATTACGTGAAATGACACGTGACGTGACGAAAACGTGACTACGCCATTTATTTTACGAATAAAAAAACGTAAAATTAATCTTTTAATCGATTTAATGTCATTAAATCACGCCACGACGCGTAAAAAACGTGACTTGACGTAAAATAACGTCATCACGTCATTATTTAACGTCATATTACGTCAAGAAATTAAAAAATCAAAATTTACGAGCGATAACGAAAGAAATAAACAAATTTCTCCAAATCCACACATTTTTCCTTGAAATTAATTCAATAAATAAATCAACTTACTTCTTATTTAATTTAGTCTCACGGGGGAAATTATTTTCTTCCTAATTAAATCAACTTCCGGTTAATTTTTTTCTATTTATAAGCAATTTTAAAACGTTATTTCTGAAAGGAATTTCCGCCAAAAAAAAAATCTTTGTTTCACATCCCCCCCCTCCATCATTTAACCCCATCCCCCCCATTATATCCCCCTCCTTCCTCATTCTGAACCCCTCCCGTCATTCGAACCCCCCTCAAAGCCTCATAGAAATCCCCTCCCCCTTGTTGTAGACACCTACATCCTGGCCCCCTCCCTATCCCTTCAGCAGAACTCTTCCCGCTCCCATCCTTCCCCACAAACCAATTGGATTGGGGGGAGGGGGTGGGTAAATTCCCCCGCCCCTCAATTTCAAGTTAATTAAACTCTTAAAATAAACAACTTCCGGTGACGTTTTCCCTCTTAAAGTCACTCTCAAGTACCCTTTCAAGTACCCGGTTCAGACCTGGCGCTTTGTCGAGGAGCTCGACCCGCGATTCGAATTATAAATGACCGATTATAAATATAAAAATCTGAACAGAAATCTGAGGGATGGGGAGGGGGGGGGGAGTCGAATGATTGAAAAATTATTTAATGTTTATTTAAAATAGACTTTATGAAACAATTGCAATCACTTCAAAATTCCACTAAATAACTTTTTTTAATATTTTTTGTCTAATATATGAAGTCGCACTTAAATTACTCAAATAACAAGTAATTTAATAATTAAAAGTATTAACTAAACGAAATAATAACAAAGATCTATCTTATTTTTTATATAGATTAATTATCGTAATGATTTTAAAGCTTAAGACCTAAAATCGAAGTACAAAATGAAAGAACGTCAAATTTAAAGTCGATTTCTTTGTTATGTAGTTTAATTATTACAAAGACGTATGCTGGTGACTCTACTGTATGCGCTGTTGTTGACTAGGCGATTGTCCGCAACATCTTTTTTTCTGTTTATTTTGTACAAGTCGGTGATTGCTTGGCTTTAATGTCTTTAATTTAAATGAAATGCATTAAAGAAAATGCTTATTAATTGTTTTCAATTGGAGCAGTTTTAAACTAATTTCAGAAAATCATCTTTTATTTATTTCTCCGCATAATCTTAATAGATTATAACGCATAGATTATAAAATTTATTATATTAAGAATTATAACTTTTTGCTATATCCAAGTTATATCAGAAGTTATTTCAAAGTTATATCAAGTTTTCTGCATGCAGCATCACTAGCTTGATGACGCAATACCATACTTACTAGTACACGTGTACTCTGTAGTCTCTAACTAGTACTTTCTTGTCTCCAACTAGCACTCTCCAGTCTCTAGACTCTGTCTAGCATTAAATCACCCATTAAACTTCTGCACATTTTTTTACTTAAAAATTTCAAAGAGATGATCTCATTTTTTACGCAAATGAACTTTTACCCTTTTCTCGTTTTATGTCTGCGTTTAAAATAAAACAAAGTTAAAAATGATAAAACAGAAATCAAGAGTCAAAGTCTCTTGTTGTACGGGCAAGTTGAATGAACTAGCTCTCTCTACCGTGTTGTTTTTTGTAGACATTATGCGCAGAATTGAATTTTAAGCTAAATTTACTTATTTAGTTATTTTCTTGTCAGTTTATTTTGTGATAATTATCATCTATTTTATTCCATATTCAAACTATTTTGGTTCCATTTCATTGTCTTTTTCTGAACTACACGAGTAATATACTGTAAATAATGATGACGATAATAACCTGTTAAATATACAAGATGATAACTATTAATAATAGTATATTACTAAAGGGTGCAGCAATTCCTTTCATTAATAATAGTATATCACTAAAGGGTGCAGCAAGTGATGCCATTATTTAATGAGTCGGTGAGAATTATTGAATCACTGATCCCTGGAAAGTTGTAATACATATAAATACGACGATGATTAGTTGCAGAGGTTGCATTCTCAGTTATAAAATGACTCATCATATACATTGCCTGGTTGACCCCAGCTTGACCTCTCTCTCTCTCTCTCTCTGTCTCTCTCTCTCTCTTTCTTTCTCTTTCACACGTGTTTATCTCTTTGTTGGCTCTTGTTCTCTTTATCCTCTTATTTTACGACCATTAAATATCCTCTTTTATAAATTAATTCTTTTCGCTGTAAAATTACAAGAAATTTTCAAGATTTTAAGTCGTATTTATACTTTTAAATTTTTATCAAAAATAAAAAGCTCGTTTTTATGTCAGCTATTTTCAATGCTCGTATTACTTCCCGGGGGGGGGGGGCTGAGGAGCCACAGGACATCCCCCACAGTAAATTTCTATATAAATTACAACATTGTCTCTCTGCTATGGTTATGAATAATATTCTAATGATGTTACTCTTCTTGTAAAAGTATTACAGTTATGCTCAATGGCGTAACTATGGGCCTGCAGGACCCGCAGTTGCGGGGGGGCCGGGGCCAAAAACCGAACAAAGGGGGCCCATTTTTATAGAAAAAGTGAAAAATGAAACAGAAAATAAAGTTTTCTGTTTTGCTTTTGCATAAGTCTAGTGTATTTCAAAGCCTTGTATTAAAAATACCCACGCCACAAAATCTTTGTCTTTAAAAAATAATAAAATTTAAAAAAACTTAATTGCTTCAATGCTTGTTATGTAATGGTCAAAAAATAATTGATCAGTAAAAAATAGATATAAACATTTTTATATTTCTTAGGCAGTTGGGGGGCCCACAATTTGAAGTTACGCCACTGGTTATGCTATTTATTATAATATCGTAATATTATTATTATCAAGTAACATCCTCCTTATAATCACGTGATGATGATGATAATGATGATGATAACTTTTTAATGATAACTTGTCATGATTAAGTTCCTAGTACAAGGATATATTGACTTACTATGAATCAGTTACTGATAAAAGTGTTTGCTGGTTTTCTGCTAAACCTCCAATTAATTATAAATTAAGCTTAATTATTTCAAACTGAACACTTTCGCTTTAACAGTATTATGTACAGCTAACATTATATGAAACTATAAATTTGTAATTATAGCAATATCTTTGATTAACGATTAAAAAGGTCGTCGGATTTTAAGCAAAATGTTCACAATAGGCCTTTATTTTGACTATGCAGAGCGTATGTTTTATACATTTTACTGTTTATTGCTAATATATCATTTAATATTTCTTATTCAATCTATTATATTTTTAGAATCATGCTTCAAATTTGGATCTCTCTGATTGGCTGACGTTTTCGCGAACTGTTCTCTCCAAGCAATCATCTCTTGACTCATCTAAACCTCCCCCTACATCACTCTCCCGTAGTTACAGCTTACAAACATCATCATCTTCATCATCTTCATCATCTTCTTCATCATCATCTTCGATAAAGGGTTGTTCAAAAGGGGATCGATACAAAACCGAGCTGTGTCGCCCTTTCGAGGACTCCTCCTACTGTAAATATGGGGACAAGTGCCAGTTCGCCCACGGGGCCCATGAACTGAAGACCCTCTCTCGCCACCCCAAATACAAGACAGACAAATGTCGCACTTTTTACACGACAGGCTACTGTCCGTACGGACAGCGCTGTCATTTTATGCACGAACAGAAACCAGCGCAGGATGAGGAACAGTTCAGTTTTGGAAGTGAGGGGGTGGGAGGGGAATTTGAGGGTTGGGGGACAGGCCCAAGGAATTGCGATCAGTTTTGGTCAGATAGCGTTGAGACGAAGTGTGCGAGTAAGAAGGAATGTGGGGTTCAGTTTAGTCTAGGTTTTCAGGGGCAGTTCGGGGGCCAAAATGAGGGGGTTAATTCAGAATTTTGTTCAAAATTTAACTCGCAGATTTATAGCCAACAAAATCAGTTTACATCAACGTCACAAAATCAATTAATTCCATTTCAAAATACGCAATTCCAAGGGGTAAATACCCCCTCTTTTCTTTCATACAATTCATTACCCCCCACTTTACCTCACCCAATTCTTCCCCCAACCCTACCAACTCACCCCACCGCACTGCCACCCCACATTCAAATGAACCCACATATTTCTGAGTCCAATCAAATAAGTTCGGAATCGTCTCAATTAGGAGATCTTATTCTAGCTCTTGACTTGCTTATACGCATGCCTCCCTCAACATCGTCTTGCGGCGAGGGAGGGGGCCGTCCGGGGGAGCTCTGGGGGAGCGCTGGATCGACCGCAGTTAGTACCCCTACAAAGAGCCTCGCGTCGACGTCGAGCCCTTCCCCTAGTCCTACCTCCTCCATGGAACTGGAGGGGATTTTTGATCCTAGATGGGGGGGCTGCCAGGGGTTGGTAGGGGCCCAAGGGGGCACATGGGCCTGGTTGAATGGGGGTGGAGTGGAACATACTTTTGCTATGTGAATTTTAAACTTTTAAATAAATAGTAAATGAGTGATTCCACTGTTTAATGCAATTTCCAGAAAATATGAATTCAAAGAAACATTTTCAAACTTTTGGAGACAGCATTCCTTTAATGAAAGTTTCTAAGTCGATTATATTAAGTTTTTAATTTCATTCAGATCACAATAAAGATAAGTAGAAATATATAAAACTAATAAACATTTACACAATCTATGACTTTGAAATGATTAGTGCAAAGTTTTACATTAGACATCGGCAAATTAGTAAAGTAGTTAATTTATTATTATTATTGATTAGTCAAAATTATAATAATTAGAGTAAAGTTGGAACTTTGCAAAGTTTGCAAGGACATTTAGCATTCAAGTTGAAATGAAATATGACATTATACAATTTGTTTTATGCTTTAATTATTTATCTCTTTTTGCTGATTTCTTCTTATTTATATTCTTTATCTTACTAGAGTCTGTTGTGATGCTTACTGAGCGACCAATCAGAGAGACTGTTTCATTTCTAACACGAGATATTTCATTGGTTGTTCATTGCGTAAATTATACCATTGTTGTAAATAAATTGTTTGCATGAAAGTTTTTATTAATGCGTATATTTATTATTAATAATTATAATTTGAATAACATTACTTATTATTATTTGAAATTGAATAAACTGATCGTTTATATCATTATATTATTATTATTATATATTTTAGCCATTGAAGCGTATAATTATTAATAGCCTAGAAATATGACTATAATATTATTATTTAATATTAAATATAATATATTCACTGTTTATTTATCTAACGCCATTTACTTGTATATTCATTAATTAATTTCAATAATTGTTTGTATATATGTAGTATTAGTTATTTACTCTTAAATTATTCAATTTTAAAAGTGTACCACGATCTTTTAACTTATACTGTCTTAGTTTAATTATCTCTGTTTTATTATCCTATTATTATCTCTATTTTATTATCCCATTATCTTTGTAATTATCTAATTGTCTCGCGCTCACGCTGTGCCTTATTCGTGTATATAATTTTTATTTCTACTTTTTTGCTGTTTTCATTCAAATATTAAAAAATGCCTTCGTTTGTACAATTTAATATCTTGTAATTTTTCAGGTGGATAATTTCAGAGGGGGCGGGGGATAAAATCAAAATCTGACGACCTTTTTTCTTTAACTCAAAACATTACTATCAATTTTTTTAAATTTTTGAATTCTGGTATATTTCGACCCTTTACTTAAATTTGTCCCCCCCCCCCTCCGTCCCTCGTATACGTGCCTTTGTATCTGTGTTTATATGCCTTCTTTTATGTCTTCGTATTTATATTGTCTTCACGCAGCTTGTTTAACATTATTAAAAATTATGACTCTCTAATTCTCTGCGTTTTACTAAAATTGATATTAGTCTTTAATATATTTATTAATTAGGCATACGCCTATTCATAGGCCTAGCTATTAGACCTATTTACAGGTTTATTATTAGGCTACTAGGCCTATCACTGACCTCGTTAATTACGATTTATTAAATTTCATAAAATGAATTAAATGTTAATACGTAAAACTTGATTCTTTAGTATAGAAAAAAGTCTATTTGAACACTCCGGGGCCTTCAATAAAAAATGCCCCCCCTCCAATATTCCCAGGAACATTCTGTGAAAAGGGCATTAGCGAACATAAAACGTTTAAATCACTTTATAAAAAAATTTATTAAAGTATCACAGTACAATAACATTGTACAATACAGTAATATAATACCTATTACAATACGTACCGCAATATTAATACAATACATAAAAGTGTATAAAATTGCATTGTATTACGCAATACAATAAAATACACTATAGCACATTTTCCTCGAATAATTTCTGTTAAATCGTAACTAAATAATAATTACAATTAAAGCGATGAAGTTTTGCGATTAATTTTTTAACATTATTTGAAACACAAGCTACTGCTGTCAGTATATAAAATTATAATTAATTGTAGTTTAGTCATTTTACAACTATAGGCCATAATTTGAATGATGAGCATGTACACATGCAGAGAGAGAGTATCAAAGTCAACATCCTTCTTGAAAAACCCGCATTATGTAACTTTATCTCTCTCTCTCTCTCTCTCTCTCTCTCTCTCTCTCTCTCTCTCTCTCTCTCGCTCTCTCTCTCGCGCTCGCTCTCGCTCTCTCTCTCTCTCTCTCTCTCGCTCTCGCTCTCTCTCTCTCTCTCTCGCTCTCGCTCTCGCGCGCACGCACACACACATACAAATACGCATACAAAGAGACTCCGGCTGTTCTCATTGATATTTACATCTATCTCTCTTTAAACAGCAAACATCCGGCCTACATCCGCTACCTCCCCTCCCCACCTCCATAACCCCTGATAACCCCCTTCCCACCCCCACCTCACCCCTACTTCTCTTTATAATAATTATTATTATTATCTTAAAATTCTTTATTTACAAAATCTTTATTTACTATAATGTTTAATAAATATGAACAATTATTTGACAATTTCGTCTGCTGAGCACAGAACAAAAGCTTGTAATTAGCTCTCTTGTATAAGAATGATAGGCCTACTAATATCTTTATTTACTTGTGAATTATTTATTTAGTGAATCATTTCTTTAATCTCTGGTAGTTTTTATTGTACTTTATGTAACTAACTACATCACTATTATAACATCAATACTGATAATACAATAAAACGAATAATACAATAATACTAAAAATACAATAATGATACCACTTTATGACAAAGTATTATGACAAAGTATCCTGGTATCAATGAAGGTATATCAAAAAGACAATGAAGTGTCACATCACTGCTAACCCTAATCACCAACAGTTGAGTTATAACGACCAGCATCTTTTTGTGCGCGAAATTTGTCTCATGCGGGTTATTCTAAGTGATGTCATGAAATGATGATAATTTAGAGAAAATGTGATGATAATTTACAGGAAAAATGATGATATCATCATAGATGAAATAGATTGTTATTCTGACGCTGATGTGACTTTATTTGCAGATAAGTAGATCTTTATAGAGATGAAGTATTCGTGAATAAGTTTGGTCAATATATTTGATATTAAAATTGTAAACTAAGCATAACCTAGATCAATCTATAGACTAACCATCTCCTAGACCAATCTATAACCATCACCTAGAACCCCATAGACCACACATCCCTTAGATCAATCTATAGGTCAACCTGGACCAATCTAGATCAATCTATAGATCAATTTTGACCAATCCATATTACTTCTAGGATGACACGAACACTGAAGTAAACCGCCCGCATTTAAAGCTACAGCAGCAGCTGTCACAATGGGATAAACGGGATAAAGAGCGAAGGGGAGGGAATCAAAGGGGAGGAAAAGAAAGGCAACGAAAGGGGAGGCGAGGGAGTAAGGGAAGGGGTAGATGATATTTAAGAGGATGTCATCAATGCAAGGTTCTGCTCGGGTAGATTTGACAACTGCGGGCTTCAGAGGGTTAATAAATAATTTATCTTTTCACAAATATCAACTGTCTATTAAGTTATTATTATATGAGAAGTTTTTTAGTTGTAATTTAATATGTGTTCTGAGATAGTGTATATTGTAATTTAATAAATATACAGAATGTTGTAACGACTTAGCAAGTGACAGTTTCATTTGAATAAAATATATTAATTTAATAATAAATTCAATTAAATGTTATTTAAAGTATATAACTTCAGATATTATTTCATATTTTTAAAGTTAATTCTTCGTATTGTCAACAAAAAGAGAAAAATCCGATATATTTAAATTTAAAAGAATATCAAATATTTTCAACAATTTAAAGTGGGCCTACAATTATTGTAGACCCACTTTAATTCATTATTCATTCATTATATATTAAAATTATTTATTCATTATATATTAAAATTATATTTATGAATTCTTTTATATTATTTAATAATCTAAATTATTAAATATAAAATGTATGATGTTAAAGTTCAGTTTAGAATTGTTCTTCGTGTTCACACAACTGTCACACTAATCCTAACCATACCACTATGACTGAACACACTAATTACTATTAGATAATTCTCTAACTGTCAATTTTTTAAAAGTCAATCGATTTAGCAGCCAGCATCCCACGCGTGAGAGCTTCTCAAGCCGTGGAAGCAGGTGCCACACAATCAGCGTCACCGCAGCTGTCGCCACTGCCCCATTGTTCATCCTAAAGCTCTTGGAAATATTCAAATGTTGACTAAATCAATCGAAAAGGAATAAATTTCCTATAGCTTTTTCTATTTTATTCAATTAAACAGCAGTTAAATGATTCTTGCATCTTTGATGTTGCAGGAAAAGATGGTTTTTGTGGAATTTTATTTCTTTTGAAAGCGGAAACTCGGCTAGATATCAAACGATGAGTTAACAAAAAATCAGTTTAACTTATTTACATTAACAACTTATGTTCCACACTTATGTTCTTTCTGTTGACTATAACACAAGCGAGGACCAATTAAAATATAAAAATTTCGATAATATCTACAAGTTAAACAACATGATGCAATATTTTCATTATTTTAAAACCCTCGCCTCAGATCTCGGATAATATAAATAATAGATAATCATTGGGGGTAATTAGATAAGCAAGACTATCTGCCTATCGTTTATCTGGGATAAATGATTTCTGAATGTACCCCGAGCTGTGTTTGAAGTGCGGAAATGAAATCTTAAAGAAAAAGCACTCGAGAGCCTTAGAGTACTTAGCCCTGTATATATACTTGAGGCATTTTATGCATTTTATATCATTACAACTTGTTTATTGAAAGTTTGGAGTATATTATGGTCTCAACGTGTTTGTGTACGGAAATTTAACCCTTAACTGCATACTAATTAATGAATTTTACATTAATTTATTAACTTGCAAAGGCCATTGCAGTTGTGAAATTTTATTGACATTTAATGAAAACATAGCCTATTCAGGAAGTTGTATAATATCTGTAATAATCGTAAAATTACTTCTTTTACTCAGCATTTTATCTTTTTTTACTATTTTATTAACATAACGGTATAATATATAATATTAAAAATATAATATAATATTATATGCAATACTATTATACGATTACATTTCATTTAATAACAGGCATATTTAAATTATAATACAATTATTAACAATAAAAGGAAGTCGCTATCCTTGCTACTCTATTTACATAAACTTTCACAAGATAATATTGAGATCATGTGTTCCATATAAAGGAAGATACCAACTATTACTACTAACAGGAAATATTATTTTTACCAAAGTCATGGCACACGCTGACTTCTAAAATAACCCGCTGGGACAAAAGACTCCCATCTCTGCTTGACTCTCCCTGGTCCCCCTGGTATCCTATAGTTTAGTGGCCAATTTTTTTCTCTAAGTTATAACCCAATTTAATGCGCATATAATGGCACAGGAAGAATGTCTATTTATTTACTTGAACCTGTAAGATGTACACAACAGCGTGTACGTAGATACCCCGCGGGGTATACACGGCGCCCAAGCAGTTTGATAGTGAACCGGTATTCCTTTAAGATCGTCTATGGGAGAATGTTCAAACATGGCTTTGATGATTGAAGAGATAGCGATCAATGGACGACCATCACGTGTGGACATTAGACCAGTGTACGACTATCAATCGTGGACATTAGACCAGTGGACTATCCATCGTGGACTGAGTGTAGAATTTTCTTATCTTCAATACTAGAGGGGAAATCTAACGTAAAGGAAATGCTACCGTTTGAAAATGTGTTATGCAGCGGAGCTTTGATTAGGCAGGTGGTGATCCTAGGGGGTGGCTTAACGCATTGAAAGAGGGGGGTGAAATTAGTACAGTTTTGTAATTTTTAAATATGTATACAGTGACAATGAACATTAGATAATAGGCTAGGGGCATAAATAATGAAGAAAAGTTACAAAATCAAACTTCTGATAAATGATTATTAGTATACTACTTTTCTATTCATAATAGCATAATAGAAATTGATATAATTTTATTTAAAATATTTAAAATGTTGATTATCAATATAATATTGACTGCCTTTCTGTCCTCTGATTGACAGACCATTGCACTTAAACCCGATTTTAAAAACCACGGAAAATACTTCAAAATATTTGACTAACATAGTACATATTAAAAGCACACACAGGAATCATAATTCTACCCAGCTATGCGGGGTAGGAAAATTTATCTGTCCCTTCTCCCTTCCCCTCTCCCCAGCGGAAATACTGCATGCTTACTGTGTGTCGGCTTGTCGTACAGAAAGAAGATCAGTTATTATCTCTCGACATTTCTTTAACTCAAATCAATTGCACTTGAGATATGATAGCCTCTATGGGACTGTATAGAAATTTAATCAATAGTTGTATATAGATTAATTATAACCGAACACTTTAGAAAAGTAAATATTGGCATCCGGTGTATATTTACTACCTTTCATTTACGAAATAAATCGCGGATGATAATGCAAGTCCGCATAATTTACGATTAAGTCTTGCTGATTATAACATTAATGCTTAATGAATAAGAAAAATAAATCACTAAAAAATTTATTATAAAAGGTTATTATAAAATTTATTATAAATTTATTATTAAGGTGCAAAATAATAAAAAAAATATCAGTTGACTTAGGGTTGGAAACATATATGTTAAAATCAAATAAGCGTACATAGAAATTAATAACTTTATACAGTGTAGACTACTATTACTATCAGATGAAAGTTGAAATTGTTTATCAACAAATTATTTACAGCAAAATCTGTTCCTGTTTATGCGAAAATAGTCCAATTATAGCAGTTCTCCCTGTCAAATGCCAAATAATATAGTGCGTATAGATTTCAGAGAACATGATATTTTCACTGATCCTCTCTGCATTATCAATGATACATCTGGTTGTTCTTATAAGATTTCATTAACGCTACATTTTGCTCTGAAACTACCGCTTTCATGTTTAATTGAACGAAATGCATCAAACTCTTGTCTATAGACAAAGATGGATGTATCCTGTGTTGTTTCATTGCTCGTTGATGGATGGCCATTAGTTGGATAATTCATATAAATGGATTTGTTGAAGGTCTTGATAAAGAGCTAATTAATGCGAAACGTCTGTTGGTTGCTGAGTGTGATCATGTGAAGGATGTTATAAGTTAGTAAATATACAGTTTAAGTATATATAAGTCGAGGGCGATTCTGTAGAATAATGCGTAACATTTGATGCAGTCAACATGACACTGGCTTGCAGAACTTGTTGAGATAAATATTATAAGTCAATAGTCAAAAGCAGTCAAAAGCATCAATGTATTTAATAATCTAGTATAATATTTGATTGTATCGTTAATGTTATATATTTAGTAATCCGGAGCATATTGCATATAATCTAATCATGCAATTGTAACAATAAATAAATTGCCTTAAAACACGAAAGTCTTGAAAATTGGCAAAACATAAATTATTGCCTATATTGAACTATTCACATTTTTAAAATCTATTTTGACTTTCTTACTATAGATTAATTTCTTTATTTAATAAGTCAATCTTTTATCTAAAATTTCCTCCCACCCCCCCCCCAGAGACCCTATTTATGGACACTTTTATTCAAACAATCGCTCCCTTCCCCTCACATATTTTCTCCACCCCCCCCCCCCACCCCTTCCCTCATCACATGTTTAAGAAATTTGATTCCCTTTAAAGTTGATCACGTGTTCTCTGAGACATTTCTTATCTCTTTCCCTCTCGTCCACCAAACCAATCATTTATGCAGCACCGATCATCTTTCCCTAACCCGGGGTCAACATTGTTTTGTGACAAAGGTCACACGGGGTCACGTTCACAGCGCGCATGCTCGGCGGTCATGTGATCTAAGAAAATGGCGGAAGGTGTAAACATTTTGATTGAGTTGGATGAAGATAAAAGATATTCAAATAAAATTGAGTATTGTAGTTCGATATAGGAAAACACAGGAATTTTCAAATATATATATTTTATTACCTAGTAGACAACTTATCGCACGCATGCATATAGCATACTATAACAAAATTAGATACATATTATTAAGAAAAGTCATAAAAAATGTAACTCATCAGACTGCGACAATTAAATAATATATAATGTTTATGCAAACAAATCATTGTATCCTTGTATTCGCTGACTACTATGTGACTGATTTTTTCGTAAATAACTAAATTTCCGTTTTTCCTTATTATTATTTATTGAATATAGTATTTTTTAAATTTGTTATAACCTTCTACAGTGAAGGAATCTTAAACAAATTTATGCCTAAAATTTACTATCAAAGCTTTTCATAATATCATTATCAACAATTTAACAATTCCTCTATCATTTTTACATTCACAATCAACATTTAGGCTTAACTTTTAGCTTTTAAAACTGTTGCCCTAAAAAACGTAAATAATATTAAGCTCCGGGCACTTGTTCTAATGAGTAGCCGCTTCATGTAGAACAATCTTCTACTGTTTAAACTTTAACTCAAACTTATCAATTAAAACCTCTCATTAATTCTGCAGCTGATACAGTTAATTTACTGCTTAACCATTAATTTAAATGTGTTAAAAGACTGATAAATATTACATTTATTGACTACAAGTCGGATTTATCAAATATGCTAACAGTAGCGGCATTGTTAATTACTGCTAGAAAATATAGGCTAGATGGTAATCGTACATTTCTGCTTCCTGTCCCACTTTTCCCCTGTGGCAATTTTATACTATACGGTAAATAGAAAACATTAATGACAAGTTTTTACAAACTTGAAAAATGAAATTAGTGTTGTTACAAGTTGTGTGTTGCTTTTAACAATAATAACAACATATATTATTCTTAGTTTTTAACATGTTACTAATATAAAAGATGTCTTTATATAAAGAAATATAATTATTAAAGCTTAATTTGCTAGTCGACGACATAGGCCAATCTTTTACTGTTTATAAACAATAAATATCATTTATTGTTTTTAATTGGCAGTAACTACATCATTTCAATACATATTTATAAGACCATTCAAATTCTTATAGGACTATCTGAAATACAAAATACTAAGTCTTAATCATATAGCAATTATTAAACATCTTTATTGCATTAAATCTTGTCATTAAGCTTCGTATACAAGTCAACAGCACAAAGATTCTATTGAGTAATTATAACAATAACTTACAAAGTAATGAAAGGTTTACAACCCCCCCTCCTCCTCCTAGATTATACTGCGTTCATTTTTTATAGTTGTCATTTTCTTTGATATCTGTCAAGAAAGTCTTTTATAAGAAGATATTTTACTAGCAAATTATCACGTAGAAAGTGATCGAGCTATTGATGATATTTATTGCCGTCACATCAGCACTCATAACCGCAAGTATTTTAATGATTAGATCTTAATAGATACTTACTTGTGCAACATTAAAGGAAAAATAACATCTGATGTCTCTCATAATGAGCTACATTTTTAATCGTTTAACTGGTGACTAACACTAATTAGTTTCTGGAATGCATATTTGATTGAAATTTATCAATCTAATATAGGCTTATAATAGTTATAAGGCCTACTAATTATTAATATGGCAAAGATTTCATAGCGTTTACAGCTTTTTTGGCAGCTTTATAATATGTGAAAGATATTGAAAGCGAGAAAAAAATGATTCCAAGAAATATTTTATTCAATATTAATATAAGTATTTCGTTACTAATACAGTTCGCTATGTGTAAAAGCTGTCATTATGTTAAATCATTATGTATGATGATATTAGATCATTATGTTAAATCATGTTAAATCATCAAAATCTGTCATTAAATGGAGCTTTCCACTCTTTTTATGAAATATTATTATGTAGTCTTCAAAAAATATATATCTTCTATAGGTGTTTATAATTTAATTTTTTTTGAAAATAGTAATAGTTGTAGGGATTCTAAACAAATAGGTACATATAATACATACGTACGTATGTACATACGTACATACGTACGTATGTATGTACGTATAGATACGTACGTAAGTGTGTATGTACCTGCGTACGTACGTTCGTACATATGTACGTACATACTTACATACGTATACACTTGCATACATACATACATACACACTATACACATACATCATACATTGTATATATTCGGAAGATGTTCCAAAGAAAAGTTGGGAAGGTGTGAGATTTGACATCTAACCCTAACCAGAACCCTATTTATGTTGAGCCTTCAAGGCTTCACTAGGCGCTTCCTCACTAATAGCCTACGTACGCTAATAGCCTATGCATGCGCTAATAGCCTATGTATGCTAATGGAACTAGGGACTAATGGCTTAACTTTAGTTTGATGTTAACGTTAAGGTCAGTTTAGGGTAAACTGTTGAAACTGCACTCGGTGAACCCTGGAAAAGTTGCATTATAAGTTTATGTATGGATACTATGTATGTTTAATCGTATACATATTGTATATGTATGTATAATCGTATATATTTACTATCTATGTATAACTGTATACAGTTAGTATGTATACTTGTATGTATAATATGAAAACGACGAAATATTAAATATAAATGTTAATATTCGGAAACTTGTACGGCTATAAATGACAATTGATATAAAGAGCTACTTTCTGTTATCATTAATTGCAGATTAAATGAAACAGGAAAACATAAGCAAAATAATAATGATATCGTTTCTGTAATAAAAAAAACAACTAAATTCACTAATGCGATATATTATATCCAGGGGGGAACTAGGCGTGGAGGGGGGGAGTGGGTAAGTTCAATGATGTAAAAATCAGAGATTTCCCGCTATAAAAATCACAGATGACACTATTTCTAATTTTTATTGCTGTCATCTAGCGAGTGAATATAACTGAAATTCGACCTAATAAGTTCATAAATTTTAATTTGCTGATTTTAGTGAATAATTGCTTTACAAATGAAATAAAGATTTATGAATATTTAAAAACAGTACTTATGCTAGGCTTTACACGCTTTACAATAATATATTATATTATAATTCTAAGCTGATGGAATTATGCTTGCAGTAAGTTAAAACAAAAGCAATATTGATAGTTTTGAAATAAAACGAAAATTTGTGAACGATTTTTATCAGTCTATCGTTTCTCAATTTTAGACCAACAGAGCTGTAGCTGTAGGCCTATAATTATAATTAATGCCTGAATTGAAATTGAGCCAAACTGTAAATTAAATAATCGAAACTCTTTCCCACCAATGAAAACATTAGTATTATCTTTCTGATGAATGACGTCGTAAATAATGCGACCTTTGACCTGATTTAAATATCGTCAAACTTGTTTGGATTAATTAACGAACACACCCCGTACATCTCTATCATCAACTACAGTTTGTTCGTCTCTCTTTCAAAGTGCTTTAATTGATTTAATGAGTCTTCTTTCCAGTTCTCGCGTTCTCTTCCTAATCTTGGCATTTGACAGATGACGAGTTTTCATTTCAGTATATTTTATCACTTTTAAATGATAGTTTTATGTTTATAGTGTTGTAGTCTGCGGAGGTTGCATTTCTTAAGTAGAATCGCTCATTTTACAGCCATAGTATAATGTCATTAGTCTACTGCTTATGCATGAGTCAATGAAATTGCAAACTTTGTTGGTATTTATTTTGAAATTTGTATTCAAATGTGAAATAATATAAGATCGAACAAAAATAAACTAGGGGGAAGTGTGGGGGTTGAGGGGTGGGGGGAAACAAATATTACTGTTTTTTTTTAAACTTTTTCTTACAAAATTAAAACATTAATCTGTGTATTTAATACGTTATGTTTAAAATGTTGTAATTAAAGCAAATAAGGTAAATTACAAATTGAAGATAATTTCTAAGTTTTATCTTTCACCGCAATTAATAATAAATTATTTTTATATTAGGCACCCACTCCCCTCACAACAACAAAAGTTTCTCTAAAATAAATTTCAATTCAGTATAGGCTCGGTGTTCTGTTTATTATGACGATGTGTTTTTATTTAGTCAGAACAGATTTCACATTACATTCACATTACATTTTACACACATGTGACAGATTGTCTTAAAGTAATCGACTCGTGTTTCAAACTAAATCAATAACATAGCATTCCATAAGCTGGAGACATACACGCATACAGGAGATGTAAAAAGATATAATATCGTATCCAAATAGAGAATTTAACATAGAATGTATGCGTGTTTGTTGTAGAGTCAAAGTCTGAGCGATAATGAAAGTATTTCTCGTCACGAGACATTTAAGTTAAAGTTTTGATGGATGGCATCAATGTTCTGCCAAAATCAATTTAACATTCCGTAACTTTATTAACATCTAGTAACTTTATTAACATCCAGTAACTTTATCAACATGTAGTAACTCTATTGACATCCAGTAACTTTATTAACATCTCGTAATTTTATCACTTTGTCGAGTAAAAAGTCAGCTGATGAAAGACTGCGGTTTGAGTTAAAGTTTCTGTCAATCAAAAATGGTTCTTAACTTTTATTTTTCTAAATCTTTTACTTTATAAATTAATAAATTTCAATAATGTCGCAGACGTCGAGGGACGACTTCCGCGACATCGTCCCTCGACGGTTAAACAGACGTTACACTTTTATTGATTGATTTATTGAATAATCAAATTTTATCAAATAATTTATTAGATAAACCCGTTTTTTAAAAGGAGTCACGTGTTCTTTCTTTGATTCAAAAAGTTAATTGATAGTTTATTTATCTTTAAAGTTCACATAGAATTTTGTGATAATTTAATTATATATAAATAAGTATACGGTATAGTTTATTCTTGTTTGACGAAACGGATAGAAAACGTCATCGCTTCGTTTTGTGTTTTTAATATCTCATTCTCAGTAATCTTATAAATATCAACAAATACGGATTAGTTAACGATACGGATGAACCAGTCAGCATAATTAAGCTATGTTATAAATGTTTATATTTGTTGCGAGTTGTCTTTAGTATAAGCGATAAATGTATATTAATTTCAATTACTTTAATTTGAATCGTTTATATAATGATAAATCAACGATAAAGTACAAAGAGATCAACTTATCTTTCACTCATCGCTTCACTGACTACTGTATACAACTTATCTTTCACTCGTCACTTACTGACTACAACTTATCTTCTTCTTCCTAAATAACCACCCGACTAACTACGGCTTATCTTTCTTCGATATAATTAACTCTCTCACTTATCTAACATCTTACGAGTTAAACTTGTTAAATTAAGTACCGCATCGTTAACTTTAACTTTAGCTTAAGAAGTTACCGGTCAGTCAACGATGATTAACAGCATCAAACGTTTCGTTTAATGTCACAAAGTTACCGTCTCTTGGCCGTAACGCTAATTACATTAACTGAATCTTTGAAGTAATTACGGGACGAATGAAGATACATAATCTGATAGATGATACAGGGGTTAGGGTTAGGGTTAGGTTTTAAAGTAAAACAATGAATGAGTTGTAAGTATTGATTAAGATAAATGCGATAGAGATTGTTTGATGTGTAAGTGAAATAGATAAGAGATTTGATTGACGATCTAATATTTGACGTTATAAAATAATATACTAAACTATGAAATGTAATAAATTTAGTAATTTAAGCTTATTAACTATTATAATTAAATAGCCAGTTTCAGTGTAAATTTCTTAAAATTGGGTTAAATCGCACGAAACTTTAATTTTTCACTTGAATGTTATTATATCAGATGACGTCATGGCCCAATGAAATAGCTGCAATAAGCTAGTGCTTTACACAAGCTTAACCAGAATCAAAACTAAAATTCGTTTTTTAATCAATCATACCCCCCCCCCTCCTTAGAATCCCTAATTAGATATCTATCCAAAAAATGTCAATGTAATTGAATGTAAGATTAATTATTAATTCGTTAATGACAATATTTAGATTACTTATTATATATATACTTAGATTAATTATTTATTAGTTTATTATAAAATATAACAATCGCATAAAGTCTTTAGTAGTAATAATAATACTTTTGTTTAATAATAGTTTTATATTTTCTCGAGTAAATAAACTAAACAGCAGTTTATTATTTCAGTTAAGATGCTTCCAAGTATTCATCTACAGTTGCACCGATCCTAAACTGACACTGATACAAATGTCACTGGACGATAAAATGCCAGACAATCCCTCTTTCCGGTCATCACGCCGCCATCTTACCAGTCGGCCATTTTGTTTAACCCCTCTGCGACCTCACTAATTTAAAACTTTTAACCCTAATCTTTAAAAGATTTGATAAACGCAAGGCATTGGTCTAAATGTTCTAAATACAGTATAGTATATACAATGAATAGTTATAATATTTATAATACAAATACTGCGTGTGTATGTTGTATTTAAGATTAATTATTAACAGTCAAATATAAAAAAAATCAAAATCATTAGTACAATTCTGAATACATAACTAGCCCTAATCCTAACCCTCTAACCCTGGCATTGTAACGAGATAATAGTGCAACAAAATGGCGGTTATTCGAATCCAATACTATCCACAAAAAACAGATAAAAGTCAAAAATGCGCAAATCTAAAAATAGAGTCACATAAATGAGTCATTTCTTTTTAACAGAAATGAATTTTCTGCAAAGTATACTAGAATAAAAACAAATACGATGAGTTATCAACACTCATCAGCGAACAGTTTGCGAATGAAACGTTGAATAAACTGCAAGAATTATCATCAAAACTGTTCATTTCTGATTTAAATTCACTGACAAGTTTATTATCTTCGAGTCTCAGTATTTTTCTTGCAGTAATTTAAGTAGAATTTAGTCAAAGATGTCAAAGTTTTCCGGCGCGTGGGGTCCAATCAACGAGTCGCCAAGGTGTGAGGGGCCCCCGCCCCCACCCGGTGAATTTTCAGTTTGTATTTATATACTCGATATTTTGTACTGTGTATTAAATCAAAACACAAAGCTAAGTTATTTATTCAGAAAAATGAGATTCTAAATGGATTTTCTCTGAAAATAAATAGAATTAGTAAAAAGGCCGCTTGGATTTAGTGATGTTTTTTATATTTGCCGCATATTTTGTTGTATGTATTCTGTGATCATGAGCATTAATCACTGCACTTTGCATATATACCTGTTGATTGGAGATCATTGAAAATATTTACAATATTTCCCAGCAAAATAAAGTATATCCCCCAAATTAAAAATTTAAGAATTTTGCCACGCCGGGATCATAATCCTGGAGTAACCCACCCCCCTCTCCCAATCCTCCTCCTCCACTCCCCCCAGTGTCGTATCGATGTCGCGGAGTAAAGCACCGACAGTCGTGTGAAAATGTTTCGCCCAGCGGGGGGCGGGTTTAATTTATCGAGGGGGGTAGTGGAGAGGGGAGGAGGGAGAGACTGGAAATGAAATCAATCCACCTGTCTCACACAAGTAGAAGTTATCACCTTATCTCTCAACACTTGTCTCGTCTTACTGTCTCTGTCTCTATCTCTCTCTCTCCTTGTCTCTCTCCATCTCTCTCTCTCTCTCTCTCTCTCTCTCTCTCAATCTCTTCTCTCT
>JAQIXG010001099.1:0-24497 GCA_034700105.1 Oconnorella tubifera | reverse complement strand
TAGGGGGGGGGGGGGAAGGGCGGGGAGATGTATAATTGATTTTAAGATTAACGTTGTTCACTAGCGCGTAAAATTACTACAGTAGTTGAATTTTATTCCTAGCTAAAAATCGATCATTGTGAAGATTTAGTTACGATTATAACTTAATTAAATTAAAATAAAAGGGTTTATCCATAATGGTAAACTACTAATAATAAACACCACCTTATTCAAAATAATTTCTATTTGATACTGTAGTAATATTGTATCGTTTCTGTCGCTCTAAAGAGCCCGTTGCGTTAAATCATTGTCTCAAACTAAATGTACAGTGTGCAAGTTTTGCAGAAAGCAAAACACACACAAACATATATAATGTAACTTAAATTTACTTATGCTGTGCTGAAATATGGAGTTTTTATTCACTCAGTCTATTTAGTTGATCCAAATACAAAAATTAAAATATTCTCCGAGCCTATAATTATTAAGTATTGTCTGCCCGTAGGATAATTTTAAGACATTTATCTATGATTGAACCATAAAAGTCGTTAAAATCACACGCTTATAATTGAACTTATTCGTTTAGCATTAATATTTAGAATACCTTTCTAAAACACGAGGATGTAGCATTGAAATGTTATTTCTTATAAAATTTGTTGACAGTATCTTTAATATTTGTGATAGATTTACTCACTAGTCTAAACCACCTTTAGATTGTCTTGATTTCCATGATGATAATAGTTCATGGAAATATTTAACATTATATTAGTTACCAGTGGCGTAGGCAAGGGGGGGGTTAGAGGGTTAACACCTCCCCCATTTGCTTATTTTTTTTAAAGGTTATCCAATAAGAAAATAAGAAAAAACAAAACAATTATTAGTAGCAATTGTTTTTCTTACTTTAAATATAAATATTTATCAATCCACAGCCCCCCCCCCCACCATAAATTCCTGGCTACGTACGCCACTGTTAGTTACAGTAACAATTCTTAGCATTTAAGAATAAATAAATGTAAATTGTATTCGTTAGCATTCTAGGTTTGATATACGAGTTATGATTGAATTAGAGCTTTGCATGTTTAAACGTGAAATGTTTAAATAAAGAAACACCAATTAAGCGTAACTGCTCACAGTATAGTATTAAACACAATGCAACTCGCATCATAGTGAAACATTTTCATTATGTATAATATGTAATTCTGAACAAACCAGTGGAGTAGCCAGGATTTGACCAAGGGGAAAAGGGGTTTCCTACAAAAGTTTAAGTTATGAACTTTTTTAGGTACCTTTTTCGGTTATAACCACCCTCCCCCATTGCCTACGCGACTTGAGCAAGCAACTTCTTTCCTTCTGCTGTAGACAAGACAATGTCATAAATAGTAAAAGCGTGTCTCAGGTTTTATTACCATATCTAGTTAGACAAACAAAGCAAGGCAATAAGCATGACAATTATGAATCAACAATTTATCAGTTTTATTATCTCCTTACCACGATCTCTACTATACCATATAGTCACGCTAAAGCTGTTCTACAGACATTGTCTTATGTACACAACGACCTTATTTAATTAGCAATAAAGCATGCCACGACAGTACTGTCATTTTGCAAACATCAATAATGCACAATGTATCAACTAGTAATGTCGATAATAAAATAAGGCTTCTGTGCAACCCGAAGCTGATCCGAGACACAACGGGTCGAATAAGGTCTTGTGCTACTTAGTTCTGACCTCTTTGGGCGGTCACGCCTGAGTTCCTCTGCTTTAGTTTTACCAGAACTAAAACAAAAAGCGACAGTGCGAGGAACATAGGTGTTGAAAAACTAGATTTAGAAATCGCTTTAGTATAAAACCTCAAACAGGGTTTGACATAGTAACAAGATAACAGATTGTAGTATTGGATGTTGAAGTTTACCAGATTAACAGTATTGAAGAGTGATATGTAAAGCCAATAACATTAAGGCGATCGAAGATTTTATGATTTCATTCATTTATTTCTGGCAGTAGTGTTTTAAATCCATTTAGCAGCTCTGTATGAAGTAAAATGGAAAAGAAACAAGTTACTTGTAACATAATGCCGGCTGCGGTAATTATTCTGATATCGTCGTATGTAAACTGCGTATTAGGACAATCTAGTGGATTAGTAACTGGTTTTACGAATGGATTTACAAATGGGCTTACCAGTGGGCTTCAAGCACAAAACACTTACTGTGCTAATTTCTCTACGTATGTCCAGACACATTACATAGGAGCAACACCCGAACCTCAGGTGACTAACGAAGCGGACTGCAGGGCAACTTGTGTCAGTGACACCACCTGTCTCGCGTATGAGATAGACAAAACTTCTGATGGAACAAGTAGTAGTAAACCTCTCTGCTGGATCTATACCACTCCCGTAGATCTGAATAATTTATTTCCAGATCCCAGATATGTACTCTACGTACTGAGCTCTCGTTATGTCTGCAACCTCTCCACGACTCAACCCTTCTCATTACTAACTTCCTTCCCGCCGACTGAGTTAACAACACAAATAAGCGACACTTGCGCTGATTTTAACTCAATAAAGGGAAATCACGCTCTGGGAGCAACGTCAATAGATGTACAAAACGATACCCAGTGCAGGCAGTACTGCATTTCGAGAAATGATTGCATAGCATACGAGATAAATACAAGTCCAGGTGCTAAATACTGTTGGTATCACACAGCAAGCTCGAATATCAATGATTTATTTAATGATAATCCCAACATTACACTTTTTATTCTCGTGACTAGATATCCTTGTCCAAGCACGGTCACATTGACCGCAACTTCAACCGTTACGGTTGCCTCTACGACATCAGGATCGTCGCCTTCTGCAGGTAACTGCGGCACATTTGATTCACACCCTGATAAAAATTTTCTGAATGGCGAGTTTCGAGACACAATAACATCGCTTGACGCCTGCGAGCAGGCCTGTCTCGCCAATCTGACGTGTGTTGCAATCCAGGAGGATAGAACACAAGGCACGTTTAGGTGTTGGTTTTATCCTACTGGTACAAATCTAAACGATGAACCCTTTGATACTGATAATGTTACTCTTCATATACTGACACGTTTTCCATGCAATTCGCCGCCAACCACTGTAGGGCCTCCTGCATGTGTCACGTTCGGCGATCCTTTACTAGAGACGCACTCGGTCGGGGGAAAGAGCATTCCCGGAGTAACAACAGACGCTCAGTGCAGAGCTTATTGTGCTTCCAACGTCTCATGCGTCGCTTACGAAGTGGATCACAGTCCTGGAGGTCCTCTTTGCTGGATTCATGTCAACGCATCAGAATTGTTGCCGAATTTTGGTGATAATCCAAACGTTACACAGTTTATCGTTACACGTCGAGATTGTCCGACGAATAGTACAGGCAGCACTGTTACTACATCAGCTCCTCCACCACAGTGCGTAATCTACATATGCACGCCTAGTATCCAGTCCATAAATGGAACTTCTATTCCGGGAGTCACAACGCAAGCTGCATGCCAGAATGCATGTACGAACAATCCACAGTGTCTTGCCTATGAAATAGATCTTGACACTAGAAATCCGTACTGTTGGTTGCATATAATTAGTTACTATCTCCCGGGAGATATTCAAAATGCAAATGTTACTCAGTGTTTGGTTTCAAGTCGGAGCGCATGCAGTACTACTTCAGGTTAGTTTTATTTACTTATTCTTTTTTTACAAGCGTCTGAAGCATGGTCTCAGTTTTGATCAATTCACGTTAATGGTGTTAGTCAAAGTTAGTTACTCTCGCTAATCATCACGCAGCAAACGGATAATATAATGTCACTTTAAATGTAAACCTAATCCAGCACATAAGCTGCAACGCAAATTGAAGTTGTAATAAAATAACTCTGAATAAATAATGTAAAGCTTTATCTTGTGGATATAGTGCTGAAAAGAGTGAAAAGTTAAAGACGTGATTTGTTAAAATATGAGATCGCGCTACAGAGCTTTTGATGTTATAAATAATTTGTATTAGTAATTATTGCTATCATTCGAGGAATTTAAAGCATATTTTTCTAATATCCGAGTTAAATTCAGATAAGAAGTGTTGTTGCTTATGGAAATTTATATTATTTTGTCAGATTCGAAAATGATTTCATATGTTAATTAATGAAGTGATAAACCTCATTTATACGCTCAGTCGTTTGCTTTATAAAAACTTTCTTGGGGGTTTTGTTGAAAGCTCTGTACCATATTTTTTATTAGTTTATGTAGAGAATTTTGCAATAGTATTATTAAGTTGCTTCAGAGAATATTTAATCCTAGAGTGCACTGAGTTTATCACTTATCATAGGCTTTTTGACCTTATTAATTTTATTGTTGTGTGGTAAAATCGACACGTTATCCATGCGTGAAGCTCACTGGATGCAAATAAAACATCTTTAAATATAGACCCGTAATAAGTCTACAAGAAATACCGGTACACGAAGCACTCGGTTTATGATATCCTTTATTAACTTGAATACTGTGTAGATGTCAGCACTAGGAGTAGAATGTGAAGAAAAATGAAAACTTCAAACTTTTTTGATTTTATATTTAAAATGTTGAAATTGATAAAAAAATGAACACTTTAATACAATTAATCTAAGAATGCTCAATGACACGAACGAAATTATATTCATCACAATGTTGTATGTTGAAATAGCGATGCGTTAATACATAGTGTTGATTTCTTATGTCTCACTGTATACTCGAAAAATAAATGAATTATTAAGTCTAAATTAATATATTTATGTTTTGAAAATAGGCCTATGTCTTCAATAAGTAGTTATTGAAACGCTTCAGTGATAATTTTTTAATTATAGAGTAGCTAATTATGTGATTAATATACAGTATAAATACTATTATCAGTATATAAATTACTACATTAATGGATAAGTGTTAACTTAAACATAGTTAAAACTGGAACATTGGACGATAATTAGCATAAATTATGATAAAAACAATATATGAGAGTAATTTGTTATTTTGCAATTTAATTAAAAATCAACGTAAAAAATTGTAAAACTGTAATAGATTAAATAATTTTCTTGTAGGATCATCGACATCGGTGACATCTGGAGGAAATGCAACGACAACTGTGACCACGAGCACAGCTAGCAGTACGATCCCTGGATGTACTTTCACATGGACTCGCACTGATAATCAGAACATCCCAGGTGGAACACCAAATCGTGCCACAACCTTGCAAGATTGCCAAACTGCCTGCTCTAATAACCTCGCGTGTATAGGCATAGACGTGAACAACAACAATGGGCAGTTCTTCTGTTACACAATCACTGTATCAATCCCACTTTCCCCATTTCCTGGCAATACCCACTACACCCTTACAAGGGGTTCATCATGCATCACTCTCCCGACAACAATAACCACAGTGACTATACCAACAACTACCGCCTCATTGTCGGCGTCCTGTTCCAGTCTTCGAGTCATAATAGGCTATAACGCGGATGGAGGCAATCGCATCGGAGTAATGTCGATCAACAATTGCATTATAGCCTGCATCCAAAATCCTGTATGTAAGGCTATCGATTGGGACGCAAATGAACAGAGCTGCTTCATGCACTATTCTTTAGCAGGCGCCCAATTGGCTACGTGCTGTTTGCGATATGAATGCTCGACTACACCCTGCACTGATGGCTACGATCTTTATCGTAATGAAGCGCCTGATTTATCCCTAGGAGATGTTCAAAATGGAATCACATCGGCTACTGACTGTCAGCTCGCATGTGGTGTAAAAAACTGTACAAGATTTGCTTTTACACCAGGTGCACGGGTACCAACGCAGTCTTGCTACTTGTATTACACTTACACGGTTGCAACTCTTGAGCCCGTTAGCTCGCAGCAAGGCGTTGATTTGTACGTAAGAAAGCGCTGCATTGTTAGTCCAGTTGCTCCTCCAACTACAACTGCAACACCACTGCAGTCTCCACCGGCTAGTTTCTGTCCTTTTGATCTTGTTTTTATTATCGATAGCTCAGGTAGCATAAAGGACAATCAACCTCCAGGAATCGACAACTGGGGTATGATAGCAACATTTATCTCAGATATAATTTCGTTTCTAGACATTGGTGTCTATTACGATCACGTTGCGCTCGTTTTATTTTCTTCTAGCGCCCAAATTATTTTTGACTTTAACAAATATACAACGAGTCAATCCATGATAGCTGCTGTGCAGAATTTGCCGTTCATCGGCTATGAAACAAATACTCCCAGTGGACTTGAACTGGCAAGGCAACTATTTGTAAATCCAACTTATGGAGCCAGAGTTCGTTCTGCTAAGATGATGATCTTAATTACGGATGGTGCAGTGACAGACACATGGTTTAACAACTATCAACCTGAGATTAATCTCATAAAGTCACTAAACATCACGCGCTACGCGATTGGAGTAACCACAGAAATCAGCGTCGATGAGCTGCTCATGTTTGCTTCTAGCACTGATTCATACACTACAGTCCTCACTTTTAGTGATCTCCAGAAGGCCCAACAAGGTGTCGAATATTTTATCGGAGGTCTAAATTGCGATGGAAGCCTAATGTTCACATCTTTGTTAACTACACAATCAACTACCACAACACTTCCGACGTCTACATCAACTTCTACCACCACGACAACTTCGCCAACAACTACGACTGCTACCACAACGACAATCTCAACAACTACAACTGCTACATCCACAACAACGACTACACCTACTACCACAACAACTCCAATTACTGGTGAGGGTTGTTTCGGAGCGGCTAGTCGCACATCTATTACTGGTACATCAACTCAACTTCGGTTTCCAACTCTCCTTGCAAACCGCAACAATGCATACTCAATTCCAAATGACAGCTACTTGGCGACAGCTGTAAGCGGTTTTTACTTTATTGAGATTTGTGCGGGTGTGCCACCAGGTGGAAGTACCGTTGTCGAAACAGTAGGGGCCTACCCACCCGTGGGATTTGCCTGGTCATCCACAGCTGAAAATGGGGTGGTAAGTGGGTGTCGTGGAGGTATCTTATCCATGACACGTGGAGTTAATGTTCATCTAAGACAGACTGGTAGTGGAACATACAGTGATGCCCAACAGCAGACAACCTGGTCTGTGTTTAGTATAACTGATATAATCATTGCACCATATGCTATTCTCAGTGTTATATCCTTTTCTGATTTTAACTCAACGGGTACCATACCTTTCAAAGATCCGGTTTCGGATCCATCTGGCATGTTTGATGCTTCAACTCACGAGTACACCTGTGGAGGTGCAGGGATAATCTTCTTAAGTTTTTCAGCTGGTGTAACTGCTGGACAAGTGGCTCAGATTCAGCTTAGCGGGTTGCAGAACTCATTTGAGATTATTCGAACATCGACAATTCACAACAATGTCACAACATTGGATCGCTCAGTGATCGCAATGTGTTCATCATCCAAGATCAGTGTAAAGGTTTTGGCTGGACAAGTGGCGACAGGAAGTGCAAGTTCGCAATTGATTTCCTTCCACGCTTTTCCTTATTCTTTAAAAAGTGGAATTAGTGTAGCATGGGGGTTGTATCGTTCCTCTAGTATTGCATCGAGTTCTTCAGCTACTGATCCTCTGCCGTTTGATACGATTGTTGTGATGCAAGGAGTCACTTTCAGCAATAATGCTGTAACTCTGACTATTGGTAAGTAGTGTTTGTCAATCTGTTTATATTATTCCTCTATATCATATTGGATGAGTCAGTATTGGAATATCTCTAGAATATAATTATTGCCAAATTAATAAGCCCACAAGTATAATAATATGGTAAACACATTTTCTTTGAGTAAGTAATAAGCTCTGCAACGATTTCCACTAGAATTTTTATACAGACTAATTAACCAATTTCTATAATTACAATTTTAATATATATTTATTTCCATGTTTCTAGGTGGATACTATTACGTGTACATCAGCTCAGGATTGAGTGCTGGACAACCGCTTCAGATTACTCTCAAATCTAGCACGGCTACATTATTCAATGTATATCGATCAGCCACTAATGACAACGGCCTTGACACCCTAGGTCACGGTATGGTGATACTATTTAAAGCTGGTGAAGTCCTGAGGGTTGTCAACGAGGCTAATTCGGCTCTTTACAGCACATCCAATGGTCTTCATACTTCATTCATTGGCATGTTGCTGTATCCTGCATAGGATTTATTGTAGAAAATTGTTACATTTACTTAATGTTCTGTGCATAACTTGATTTTAGTAGACTATACATTTTCTCATTTGTATCGTTTGAACTGTAATTTCTGGTATTTATAATGATAAACCGTTCAAGAAATCTGCCGTGTGTTATCGTACATAATAATTGCTGTCATTGAAATTCTCCGAGGAAGTAGCTGTAAATTTTTAGAATATTTAAAATTGAATTTAGATTTATAGAAAGTTATGTATTATTTCGTATATTGTTTTAATGATTACATTTTGAAAATTTGATATTTTTATTAGTTGACACGTGGTAGAGACAAGTGCTCTTACATAAGCATGTTTAATATCTTTATTTCGTTCGTTTCCTAGTTAAAAATGAAGCCTTTAGATGCTTTTTGTTGTTGTTATTATTATATCAGCATTACTGCTCTAATAAAATTGTATACATCAAAAGTTAGAAAAAAACATGTAAGACACTTGTTCTTCATTCATGGGAGGGGGAGGGGAGTGGTGGGTGGGTGATCGGTGTCCGGACGATTCGTCCCGGATGGTTCGTCCCAGGACGTTTGATCTCGTGGACGATTTGTCTCAAAAAATCACCCTGGCACTTTTATAAATTGTTTTTGACAGAGTTAGTGATCTGTTGTTTCAGTTTATATTTCTTACTTTTGAACTTGTCTTATTTTAAATTAAATTATTCATTTTTTAAAGATTTTTTATTTTACTTATTTTAATTTTTCAATTGCGCTTCTTTACAATTTTCATTAATTTTTTTTGTTATATTTTCCCTTCATTGGTTAATTCTTTCTTTAGTGTTTTTTTATTCATGTTTCTTTGACGATATGATCCTTTTTACATGTTGTCCTTCGCTTTTGTAGAAGAATTTTATATTACAAATTTGCATAAACTATTATTATATTTCAATAATTATGATGAGCAATAATGTTATAGTGAATGTTTATGATAAATAAACATTCACTTTCAAGATTTTGTCTGATTATATCCAAATCTGCAACAATTAAATAACTACGATAACTCGTAGATTAGTTTTCATAATTATTACATCCTTAATTGCTATAAGAGGTTAATTGCTTAACCCCTTATAGTTATTACTTATACTATTTTTATTTTAAATTGAGACGAACCGTCCGCGAGACGAACCGTCCGCTAGACGAATCGTCCGAGACGAATCGTCCTAAAACTGGGTGATCAACAGAGAACGATAAAAATTATCCCCCCCCCCCCCGTTTATCATAGTTAAAAACTCATTTTAATAGAGAAAAACTTTCAATATACAAAAGAGAATCTTCCTGACTCAGAGATTAAAAACTCAATAGGCGAAAAAAATCAAAAATCAATTGGCGAAAGACAAAATATCACATAGCCGTTAGTAATAAAAAGCGAATTCCGTGTCTCCAGATTGAATGCCCGAAGCCGCTCTTGATTTTGTTTCTTCATCCATATCGAGGCTACTCTACCGTATAAAACATTCAAATCGTCGTCAAATTCGCAAAAAAATCAAAAAACAACTACAAACAATCCTGCAAAGAAAACTTTGCTACTATTAATTTGCACATTGAATGTTTACATTCATAATTGTTGCTCTTACAACACGAATCGTATAAATAGTATCCTTATACGCTTCGCTTATCCCGCGTAATACAATAATGGTTGTGTTGAACGATAAATAACACACTAATGACATTTTTCAGCCCGAACGTGAAACCACAGAGCTGATATTGTAAACTGTAATTCTGTACATAGGCGAGGGCGGACAGGTATTGAAAATGTCGTCTAATTTATGGCGTCTGCAGGGTATCACTAATATGAAAATATGGCGAGTACTATATATAAAACAGACAGCAGCAAGTAGCATTCTCGTTTTTCAGACTGCTATTTAAAACGTAGCTACAATATATATCATGTATAAAATTTTGTATAACATATAGTAATACTGTGTACTGTAGTATAATTTATGTATTATATGTTTTATGTAAGCCTGTACATATGCCTATATACGCATTAAACAAAAATACATGAAACGTCATTTAATTAAAAATCTCTGGTAAATGTTATAATGAGATTACATTTTGTGCCGAAAAATGTCTAAACGTTTCTTCGTTCTGTGCAAAGGAAAAGTTAAGTTAATTGCAGATGCGATGGCTTCCGCCCCGTTCATTAATCAATTAGTCAAATTTTGTGTGAAATATTTATTAACGCCGCAAGCTCAATTAAGAAGTTAAGTCACACAGTTACAAAATTTATGATCGCTTAAGTTATTATGCTTCGATATAAAAATTTCTTAACAAGTTGTCATTACTAAAGCCGCTGAGCGAATTTTACTCAAAAACCTGTTGTGTAGCAATGAATTGTGCAAGTTGAACAATGCACTAATGCCTCTGTTGCAAGAAGGGTCCGTAACACAACGGGGCCAACTTTTACTATACTTTTTAGAAGTTTTTGATGGGCCCTTAAACGAAGCAAATTATGATATTATTTTTTGTAATGCTAAATAACGTCGTCACAAATTTTGGTCAAAAATTAGGGATCTCAATAAAATAAAAAAATCATTTAAAATTGAAAGGGCCAACCACTGAAGCTCTGTATAAAGGCACCCTCAAAAAATCTGCAAATACAGAATTATTATGCGAAACATAATAATATTCTAGCAATGTATGGCTGAGTTTTTGATTAAAAATGAATGCTGAAGATAATTGTCTGTAATACTAATAATTAAGATACAAGAAAGATAAAATAAGTAAGTCTACTAGTAATCCGTTTTTGATTTTTATAGAGTTTTGTAAATCCTTTGATAGTTATCGATCAAAATGAAGTAGCAAGAATTTAATTATCTTGCAATTATGGAGAAGCAAACTTTACGAATAATTACTTATACTGGTTTCGAATTCAAAACTTATGAATTCTGAATCTGGAACTCATATAATATTTTCAATATAATTGGTAGCCTAATTTTAATAAAGTCCTGTATACTAATTTCTTAACCAATCTTTCAGGCATGAATGATACCTAATATAATTTTAAATTTTAAAAGGCAACAAAATCGTGCGTTCTACTACTAGTAACGATGCAGAAAAAATCTCTCTAAATCAATTACTAATTTTCTCTACTATTACTATTTGAATATAATAGAAATATAGTGCATACTACTCTACCACACGGGTTTGAATTACTCCATCCAAGTTATACTTTCATAAAAAGAAACAAAGGGATTGGCAATTCAAACCCAATATCTTTTTGCTGACTTCAAGGCACGACCAAGGTTTAGATGTCACAAATCGTCCCATGTATGAGCAACACTCTCAGTTATTTCCTTTTCTAAATCGTGATACTATGTAATTAACAACAATGCATGCAACAACAACATGAATGCGCGCTATTTTTTGCACACACCAATTATACACAATGTGTAAACGAGAAATGTATATAATAAAATTACGCTTATGTGCAGATAGCAGCTGATCCGCGCCCACAGCGGAGCGAATAGCGTCCTGCACGACTTAGTTCTGACCCTTTTTGGCGGTCACGCTTGGGAGTTCCGCGTGGCGATAGCGTAACGCAGTCGACGAAGCGGTAGTGCGAAGACTATGCTTGTTGAAAAACTAGATTCGTTAACCGTTAAAACTGTTTTCTGGGTTTGACACCGTACATATGCGATCATATGTAATACGTTAAACAAAAAGATAAATATTAACTTTGTAACTAACGACGAGAATATTCGATGATTGCATTCATTAATTATCGATAATCATCCATTAATTATTTTTTCTTATTGCGTTGCATAGACAAATATGGAAAAGAAAGGTGCGATGTGTGACAAGATGTTGGTTATCATCGTGCTAGCGTCTCTCCTCACCGTAGTGAAAGCTCAAGTTAACGGAATTACTACGGCATTAACCGCAGGGCCTCAGGGACAAAATTGTGCGACATATATCGTTTTTCCGCAGAAGCATTACATCAATGGATCACCTCAACCTCAAATTACGTCCCCGACCGACTGCTCTAATCTCTGCATCGCCAACTTGGCATGTGTCGCGTATGAGTATGATAGCAGTTCGCCGATCTTCAATGGTGCTAAAACCAGTTGCTTTATCTACACTACCCCTGTCGATCTTACGAATCTATTCGACGATCCAACTATTTCACTGACCGTATTGACTGGTAGAGGTATCTGCACGACCACACAACCTCCTCTAACCTCCTTTATGACTCAACCAACGACTCAAGTCATAACATCTCCACCAACGACTGGACCAACTACAACACCCATTAGCGCCGGATGTGCTTCATTTCAACAATATCCCAACCTGCATTCTACTGGAGGAACGGCTACGAATATTAATAACGATACGCTGTGCTTAAATTTCTGTATTTTACGAGTTGACTGCACGGGATATGAAATAAATACCAATCCAAGTTTTGCCTATTGTTGGTTTTACACTAAACCGGTGAATCCGGCTACTGATTTATATAATGACATTCCATCTGCTTCAATTTTTATCATCACTAGATTTCCATGTACTTCGGTCGCCAGCACCGTTGCTGTAACTACAGTTACATTGCCAGCATCTTCAATCGTTACATTCGTCACTTCAACAACTACTGCACTACCTATTGCAGGAAACTGTGGTACTTTCACTACAGCCGCAAATACAAATCTACTAAATGGTGCCAAGTTAACTGGAATCACATCAAATGTAGTGTGTATGCAGGCTTGTCTGGATAACCTTGACTGTGTCGCTTACGAAGAAGACACAGTAGTACCGGGTACCTTTGTATGCTGGGTTCATTACAAAAACAACACCAATGTTACAGATCTCTATGGAACAACAGGCGTTATTCTACACGTACTTATCAGTAGATTTCCTTGCAACAGCCAAAGTACAACTGTAACGACCATAAATGCAAACCCTGGCGTGTGCGCAAGCTTCGGTGCTCCGATACCACAGACTCACTCAACTGGTGGAACGGTTTATCCTGGAGCTACCACGGATGATCAATGTCAGGCTTACTGTAGATTCAACATAACGTGCGTCGCGTACGAAGTGGATCACAGTGGAGGGCCACTTTGCTGGATTCACACTAATACAACAGACCTGTTGATACAATACAATGACGATCCTAATATCTCACAGGTTATAGTTACGAGTCGACTGTGTCCACCGAGTGGAAGTAGTATTGTCCCACCTGTGAGCACATCATCGGGTACTAATGTTAACGCTACTACTGTAACAGCATCAGGACCGCCTGTCCAATGCGCGACTTATACCGCTAAAGCTAACGTACAATCACTTAATGGTAGTGGTATTGCGGGAGTGACAACACAAGCTGGTTGCGAGGCTGTGTGTACAGCTAACCCACAGTGTGTTGGGTATGAAACCGATAGTACTCCAACGAGTCCGGCATACTGCTGGATTCATACAGTCGCTTCGTTTCTATCGGATCTGTATGATAATCCCTTTACCACTCAGTATGTGCTGTCGAGTCGAGGGGTCTGCAGTAGTGGAACTACAGTTACAGGTTAGTGCTGCTTCTAATAATTAATTTAAGTTATTTGTGGTGTACAGCTTCCATGATAACTTTAAGATTTTGAATAAAATTGATTTTAATTGAGCAGAAAAAATTAATAAAAAAATTTATTGTGTTTTGTGGTAAAGGACTGCAAATTGAAATCTTTTCAGAAGTAAACTCTATACTCCAATTTATTAAACAGAAACTTTGGAATTAAATTCACGAAAAAAAACAATTTTAAATGTATGGAGCGTTTGCAGCATCAAATCAATAAATAAATTGTACCAATTAAAAATTGATCAATAAATTGTACTAATTAAAAGTTTACTAGAGAATGTTATGAAGCGTTTAGCAAGGTATAAGTTTAAACGCCAAAGTCATCCAGGAATCAAAACGGAGTTCTAACACGAGTGATATTCCAGATAATAAAATAAACAATATTATAGAGCCACCATTTTAAAGATGGCGCCAATTTTTCTTATCGCGTAATCTATAGCTAGATAGTAAAATGATCAGATTATACATAAAGTAACATTTTGACGCCATAATGAACAGTCTAGAGAACGTAGACAAGTTTTCAACATTTTTAATATACAATGTTGATAATACAATAATGTAATACACATTGTTATACCTAAGACTAATTTTTGAAGATATTGTTGAAATACTGATATTTTTACGACAGTTATTATATAGTATATTCAAGGAATGATTCATTAAACGGAAACTCAACACAACATATTTCATAAGTATTCTCTTGGTCTAGTAGTTCTTCATGATCTGCGCCTACAGTCAATATTCATTGCAACCTGATTACATGTCTCAGATCCCACTCGTTTGTTGATTTTAAAATCAATTGACAGATCGTATTAGATTAACAATAGTTAGAGAATCATATGATAATGTGGAGTAAATCGAAGGCTTGCTCTTTTTCATGCAAATAAAAAAGTTATCCGAATAAAGAATGCGATCACAATGGAATTACACTTCGACTTAATGCTATATCAAACGTCAATGTAAATCTAACAAAATTTGTGTAACTAAATGATAACATCAAAAGTTTTCTAGCATCACGGTATCGCAAAGAGAACATCAAAGGCATGTTGTTGTCTCATTGTGCACTGAAAGTATTTTAGCCATAGGAAAGTAAATTTGTATATAGCTTACTGCTTGCAGTTTACAACTGTGCGCTAGTTGTAATCGATTTTCATAATTGGTTCATAAACGAAGATGAGTAAAATCATAGTTGCTATAATCATAATAAAATTCGAAATCTGAATTAAAATAAATAATGAAAAATGCCTGAAATTATTTACGGAATAACTAATGAAAAAGCGATAAAAATTGGCATTGATTAAAACAAGACGCTTGCTAGTCAATCGATTATATTTAATAAGCTCAACCTTATACTGGTTACACACCATCGTGGCAAGATCATCAGAATCTACTATAATTATAACGATTAAATACAAATAGTTATATAATTAAATACAAATAATTGGGCTCATTTAACGAAGAAAAGGATATTATAATTTATAAAGTGACTTTTGAACCTCAAAAGCGATTTTAAAATATAGTCAATTTGAGCAAAATATGCTTAAATATAACACATTCTTATAATTTATTGTAATTACATCAATTAGCTATGCGTGTTGCTGATGAGATTGAACATTTCCCCTACAGTCTTTGTATTAAAGAAATATTAGCCATGACCGTTTTTTAGTAAGAACCGTTCGTAAGAACCGTTTTTTATCACCGGTAAAATATACGAAAGATTTCTTTTTAGAGATATACCAAAATATCATCCAAGCTTGAAGAAATAGCACACAAGGGCTAAATAATATATGCAGGAATCTGACATAGATGAAATATTACTTACGCCTACAACACAGACCAGTGGGTTATATTATTCACGACATAATTGTTGCTGAATAATAAGCTGTATTTATTACTCACGAAGAATAAAATACTACTGTATGCATACACAACAACTAGATGATCATATCTGCTTGGTCTAAAGTTTCTAAACTGAGCTAATAAATTGGCGTTGTCTGGGTTTCTATCATTTGTAGGCGACTCCAATCGAAGTGTATCAAAACTTGAATTAATATGGACACATTGAAGAAACCATAAACTTACTTTAATTTCAAACAAGATCGCCTTTAATTTATTTACAATGTAGTGTAGTGAGCGCTTTTGAAAGTTTCTGATGAAAGTTTTGAACAATTTTTTTCCGCAGCAATTTTTCATGTAGGAGGCACAGCTTCTGATCTCTAAACTAAAAAAGAATCCCGCTAAACATTTCAAACTTTCTGACGCACTAGGATAATATTCGATCTGATTTCTAAGTACTTCGCATTTATAATACTGCCCTTTGAGGTTTTTTCGAGGCGGGAATTTGACCGGTTTTGATAATTCTGTATATATGGACTATATATGCGATGTATATACACTATAGTCTGTATATCAAGAAATAGACAGTCTATAAATAATGTTACTTGACAGAGATTATTTTTTAAATACTGTAACATTATTATTGTGGAAAAAATTACACTTTTAAATTTCTCCATTGTTTCTTATTATTTTTTACTGTATTTGATCTGCTTTAATAGTGACTATCAAATGCATGATATGTTACAATAATAATTAATTTTTCATCCCAATTATTAATCAGTACATTTTATTTATAGAATTATTGTTTAAGTTTTTAAATATCCTGAAATTAAGAATGTAATTTAAATTGTTATTGCAGAATGTTAATAAAATGCTAAATTTGTTTATATTTATACAGGAGGAACTACAACCACGACCGTTTCAGGTAACAAAATTGAAATTTATTCATTGACTATAATAATATAATGATAATTTAGTGATAGACTAGTTAACATTACGGAATGCCTCACAATCAAAATCGAATCCTAATAGGATCATCTGGATAGAAAACTGCAGACTATAACACCTAATTAATAATTAATCAACTTTGCTCTACTATTTATATTAGGCTTACGTCAATATTTTTCAAATAAATGGTTATGCATTGTATTGATATCATTTAGGACCAACGACTACAGGAACTGGTGGTAGTACAGCGACTACAACTGGTGGTGTGACGACTACCACAGTAGTGACAGTACCTATTACAACGGTCCCTGGATGTACTTTCACATGGGCTCGTGTTGACAATCAGAACATCCCCGGTGGAACACCAAATCGCGCCACAACCTTGCAAGATTGTCAAAATGCGTGCTCTAGCATCATAGCGTGTATAGGCATAGACGTGAACAACAACAATGGGCAGTTCTTCTGTTACACTATCACTGTTTCTGTTCCTCTCACAAGCTTTCCTGGCAACACACATTATACACTTACACGCGGACCCTTATGTCCCACACCAGCCACTACCATAGGCACAACGGCAATGACAACTACTGTCACGCCTGTGGGATCCTGCACCAGTTTCCGAGTTATGGTAGGATATAACTCCGATGGAGGAAATCGCCTCGGGGTAATGTCCGTTAATGATTGCCTTTTAGATTGTATAGAAGATCCCTTATGTTTGGCTGTTGATTGGAGTGGCAGCGATCAGACCTGTTATAGTCACTTTTCTCTAGACGGTACTCAGCTGGCTACTTGCTGCTTGCGCTACGAATGTGCGAGTACACCCTGCACTGACAGCTACGATGTTTATCGTAATGAAGCGCCCAATTTATCCCTAGGAGATGTTCAAACTACCGTCACAACTGCTAGTGACTGTCAGGTAGCATGTAACACTAAAAACTGTACGAGATTTGCCTTTGCAGCAGGCGCTCGTGTAGCTACGCAGTCTTGCTACTTGTACTACACTTACACAGTTGCAACTCTTGAGCCTATTACCCCGCAGCAAGGCGTTGATGTGTATATAAGAAAGCGCTGCATTGTCAGTCCAGTTGTTCCTCCAACTACAACTACAGCACCACTGCCGTCTCCACCTGCTAATTACTGTCCTTTTGATCTTGTTTTTGTCATCGATAGCTCGGGTAGCATACGAGATAATCAACCTCCAGGAATCGACAACTGGGGTTTAATAGCTACATTCATAAACCAAGTCATTTCGTATCTCACTATTGGCATCAATTATGATCATGTGGCCGTTGTGGTCTTCTCCTCTAGTGCCCAAATTGTTTTTGACTTCAACAAATACACGACTCTTTCATCATTGTCAGCTGCCGTGCAAAATTTGCCATTCATCGGCTACGATACAAATACTCCCAGTGGACTTGAACTGGCAAGACAATTATTTGTAAATGCCACTTATGGAGCCAGAGTTCGTTCAGCTAAGATGATTATCCTCGTTACTGATGGTGCAGTGACAAACACGTGGAGCAGTCAGTATCAGCCGGAAATAAATCTCCTAAAAGCTTTAAACATCACGCGCTATGCTATTGGAGTTACCACAGATATTAGTGTCGATCAGCTTTTAATGTTTGCTTCTAGCAATGATGCATATACCACAGTTCTCACATTTAGTGATCTCCAGAAAGTTAGACAAGGTCTTGGGTATTACATCGGAGGTTTAAATTGTAATGGAACCCTAGTACTAACATCTTTATTAACCACACCATCAACTACTACAACGCTTGCAACAACAACGGTAATAACTACACAAGCGTCATCAACTACAACTCCAACGACAACTACAACAGCTAAACCCACAACTACAGCTGCAGCCACAACTACAACCACACCTACAACTACGACTACGCCTACAACCACGCCTACAACTACTACCGCCCCTTTTACCGGCGAGGCTTGCTTCGGTGCAGCTAGTATTGCACCCACTACAGGCATATCCCCTCAAGTTGATTTTCCTAATCTTCTTGCGAATCGCAACTTGGGATATTCAGTTTCCAATGACAGCTACTTATCCACAGCCCAGTATGGTTTTTACTTCATAGAACTTTGTGCCGGTGTGCCGCAGGGTGGTAGTACCGTTTTGGAAACTGTCGGGGCCTACCCGCCCTTGGGATTTGCCTGGTCGTCTACAGCTGAGAATGGTGTGGTCAGCGGGTGTCGTGGAGGTGTATTATCCATGACACGTGGAGTTAATGTTCATCTAAGGCAGACTGGTAGTGGAACGTACAGTGATGCCCAACAGCAAACAACCTGGTCTGTATTTAGCATTACGGATGTAATCGCCGCACCGTATGCTATTCTCAGTGCTATATATCGAACTCCAGTCACCAGTACAGGCATTATTCCATTCATTGATCCGGTATCGAATCCACCAAATATGTACGATACTTCTACTTTTCAGTACACCTGCAAAACGCCAGGAATATATTTCTTTAGTTTCTCAGTCGGTGTTGCAGCGGGGCAGAAGGCTCAGGTTCAATTAATCGGATTGCCGAATGCGTTTGAGATTATTCGTACGTCAACTATTCACACAGATGTGACTACACTTGATCGCTCGCTGGTCACAATGTGTTCGGGAAAAGTCAGTATGAATCTAATAGCTGGCCAGATAGTGCCGGGGCCGACAAGTTCAGAATTGATAACCATTAATGCATTCCCTTATGCTTTGCCAACTGGAGCAGGGGCAGCCTGGGGAGTGTACAGTTCCTCCACTCTTTCATCGAGTTCTTCAGCGACTGATCCTTTGCCTTTTGACACAAATCTTGTGATGCAAGGAGTTACTTTTAACAATAATGCAGTTACGCTAACCACGGGTAAGACCATTATTTATTTATTATTATTGAACGCTATTTAACTTTAATAGGCAACACACAAATATTACTATGTAAACTCGATACTTAATACTTAAGCTTAATATTTTTTTATTCCATATAGCTTTCATTCGAATATACAAAAATATTAGATCAAAATTGATTACAAACACAACTTAATGTCAGTCTTTGAGGTAACTATTTTGAATCAGCTTGTTTCAAAACAGTTACAAAATTTATAACTAGCATATTTATACAGATAATTAAAGATGTTGATAATTTTTTAGGTTTAAGAAAATAATTCTTCAAACTTTGACATGTGTTGTTACTTTAACTTTGTACACAATAACAAAGGACAGACTTTTGACTTACAAAAAACATAATTTATGATTTAGACAATAATAATACTTAATAGTAGTACAATACAGGATACAAAATAATAATATCTTGAATAATAATAATACATATCAAGTTATGATATTGAATACCTTTACTAGAATTACTAAGTATGATTCTTCTTTATGAATTCAGGTGGATACTATTATGTGTACATCAGCGCAGGATTGAGTGCCAGTCAACCCTTAAAGTTGACTCTCAAATCTAGCACTGCGACATTATTCAACGTATATCGATCAGCCACTAATGACAACGGCCTTGACACCCTAGGTCACGGTATGGTGATACTATTTAAAGCTGGTGAAGTCCTGAGGGTTGTCAATGAGGCTAACTCGGCTCTTTACAGCACACCCACTGGTCTTCATACTTCGTTTATCGGCATGTTGCTGTATCCTGCATAGAGAATAGCTTAGACAATGTTGACATTGATCCACTGCTCTGTTTAGGTTTAAAATTTTCTTTTTTTTCGTTTTGATACCCTGACGCTTGTTTGTGTTTTGTTCTGATGTCAAGCTAAAAGAATACTTCAACTCTGAGTGGCAACCATTAAGTGACATGATATAGGTAATCGACTGAATTGAATGCTAGTGCTGAATTTTTATTAAAGGAATAATTTATTGATATAATGTAATGATAGTAGAATATGTGTAATGCACTTTCTTGATCAAGCTCTGAAATGTTTTTAATTAAATTTATCTAATATTAATCATAATAATAATATATTTTTTTCTAATTTTGTATATATTTATGTCAATTGGAAGCATAATATAAAAGCGTAATATGTTAGTTTATGTAATTAGTACCTTCTAGGAATTACAATTTATGGTTCATCTAATGGCATGTTTCATTTTTCGTCAAATTTAACATAAAATATAATTCTTATAGAAACATGTCAATGTAATATTGATAGTTTTCCAGTATATACATTTTAATTATTTATTAACTAATTATAATTTTATCGTGTATTGTTTAAAGTAATTATTATACAATATTAACAGTTATTAATGTGTATTAAACTAGTGCTAATGTATATAATTAGTAGATAAAAGTTTGGCTAGCTGTAACAGTTTGTTGTATTGATGTAGACGTAGGCCTAATACCAATGGCATAGCGAAGGTTTAGGTTAATTAAAGTCTAAAGATATGAGATGCAATATTTTCATGAATATTTTAGGTCACTATTTTCCAAAAGAAGAGACTTTCGATACATTAAAAAATGTAGTCCTATTATAGTACACAGTATGATTGAAGTTATACAGGGTATCAGTCTCACCCACACTGAATGTTACCTTTTTCATGACATAATTATTTTAATTTATTTACTGGCTATCAAGCCATTACCCTCGCTGTGCTATTGCGATTACAATGTGTTATAAGGTTAATTTGTAGCCATAATTATTGCCTAGCTGGATTGTTTAATAATTTATAGGATTATTTATATTATTCTATACTGGAAAAAGATCGTAGTTGGCCTAATTGATTTTCTGTCCGCTCGCATTCCTCGCAGTTATAGACATAACATAAGTTCTAATTTTGTAAATTAGATTATAGCCTCATATAAATTGGAGGCTGGCTGTATCACTGCCCATATAATAATATGCTAAGTGTTAGAACTTTAATATTGGCTATGATTATGAAACTCTGTATGCGCTATCGCAAGACTGGTAGGCCATTCGGGCGATAAGCTCAACTAGCTGTTTTGTTGCTCATCTATATGTTTTTTACAATTATTATAGCTCTACCGATGTAGCCAAATAATTAACGCCAGCACATTTTAAGCTGTTTGAATTGACATAATGTTTGAGATTGCAAATAGAATTAGATTGAAACTTGTTGGACTTTTTATGTTTTAATTTTTGTTTAAGTAATAAATTATTATTTTGTTACTTAATATATTAATATTTTGTTAATATTTATATTATAATAGTAACTAAGCTTATATAATTATTTACTACAAATCTATGCTATTATTAATGAATAATAACTAACCATAGAAACGAAGATGCAATAAGAAATATGCACTAAAAATATGCTATAAAAGTAACAAAACATAAATCATTTAAAACCATATGTACAACTAATATAGAACATAGTTCAATTCAATAAACATTCAATAGTTTACAAGTCTACAAAGGACGAAAAATTCCCAATACGGCTTCTGAGGTTCCCCGCTGCACCTCTAACGCCAGTCTCTATTTTAAAAATGATGTTGATTGTCAATCACCAGTCACAACTGATTCGACTGTCCAACTTGCTAGAATTAAATTGTTTACATAGGATTTTTATAATACGCTTAATTTTAAAATGAATAATATGTTAAAAAGGCTTCATTATTTCATAGACTTAGCTATGAAATGATGAAAATTGAAACTATCCTCACAAAATTCAGAAATGATCGAGCTGAGATGGCGCGTTCTGTTTTTCTTCATCTTTCTCTACTTTTCCAAATGAAACTTCATTGTCAAGCCCATCGTCACGTTTATGTTTCTCAACTCTTTTAGTCTCCTTCCAATCCACCAAAAGTTGATACCAGAAGTCAGCGATTTCCACTATTGTGATGAGAGTCGCGCCGAGCATCAGGCCCAATGCTCCCCCTATATCGCTGAGCAAAGCCATAGCTGTGTAAGCGGGTGAACTTTTTACATCAGTGTACAACATACTGGAGAAAAATATCTGAATCGCCGCGTAGTTTTGCATAAGGTCTTGTTCATTAATAGTAGAGTTTGGAAATAAATTAGTGACGGCTGTTTTGAAATATTCCGATAGAACCGATTGAGATATTGTTGGTTGGTAGGTTTGACTGTAGCATTCGAGTGGACAGCTACATTTATCCAAATTATCGGTGGAATTTATGAACTTGTTAATAGTTGCCAATGAGCAGGTATATTCATCAATTAAAGTACAGTTTCTTACTGTTCCTGTAAATGAAAAATATGACAAAAATATCAATTTAATAATCAAATGAAAAAGTGATAAGTTATTAATAATGATAATAATAGTAATACAAATAAGCCGATATATGTTAAGTTAGTGAAGAAAATTGTGTTAAATTTTATCTCTGTTAACCCCTTCCAATTTGCTCATTTATTTGAATATAGTTTTTAATCTAAAATAGACCCTAATGCTAAAATTACAATGATTATCAAAGGCATCAATATTTTGTCCCTATCTCTATTAAAAATGTCTTAATTTGATTATTTTTTATCCTTAGATATAAACATAAGCATGAATCGAAAAAGAGTTAAAATAAAAATCTGTATTTACGAAGTTTAACTGAAATAATGAGCAAGACTACCTGGCATATAATGTAGTTTGCATTGACAGTAAGTCTGTAGATAGTCTCTCATGCATTCTATCTCACAATTGAGTCGACGATAACTAGGGTTCGGGTTGCAGTCACTGTAGGGTGAACTCAAGTCTGAAATCTAAAGAAATAAAAAATCTCAAAACAATACAAAAAGCAATAAAATAGAAAAAAATCTAATAATAGAATAAAATAAAGCCCAATTTTGTGTAAATTACGAAATTTGTTAAAATAATAATCAAATATGGGCGTAATTTGTGGATAGTAAAAGGACATAGTCGCCCTCTGAATTTTTCAGGGTTTGAAAGGAACCTTGTTTTAATAAAATAAAAAGATCGCAAATCAGCTTCAATCTACCAGAATCTACAAAATTTATAAATTATGATTTTTATGTGATATGGCATTAAAATGGTTGCATTAATAAAGCTCACGTTTAGTAGTTGACAGGACAGAGATGTTGTAACACCGGGAGATACAAAAATGCCAGATTGAAGCAACATAGGAAGTTCATCTTTATCATGCACGAGTATCTGAAATAATAAAGTTAACTTAAAATGTGATGTTTGTTATAATAATTGTTCAGTTCTCCTTCATTTATTTGCTCTGTATTTTAGCTCATTTGTTATTTTCTAGTCGATTTATTATTTACTGAATTTAATAAGAAATTTTAAAAAATAAGAAAATTAGGTAATTTTGCTGGTTAATATTAGAGTGAATCTAGAATAACGTCTCAATTCTTCAATGTTCAAAACAGTAAGATTATCCATAAAGTACATAACTGTACACATGCATTTTTATAAAATATATTATTACTCTGAATCCTGCAGAATATGAATTAGGAACAAGATACTGATCTTGTCCAACATACAGTATCATAGAAAGACCAAAACTGGAGCCAGCGTGTTTGCTTGAAAAATTGAAACCGTCTAAAATAATGTTAATTAAAATGGTATCATTAATAACAATCAAGATTTAAGTTAAGATAATAATCACAGTATAAAAGAGTAATAATAATAAAGCTCAGTAATCACAATAAATTAATTCAAGAAAAATAAGAAAAATAAGACAAATCAAAAGGAGAAAAAGACAAATGAATGATAAATGAATAGGCCTACTTATTATTTTAACATCACATTATATTATTCAGATCAATTGTGCATTGGACTTTTTTTAAGAAATATATTTTTTAACAGAGCTGTAACTTAATTTCTGCATATTGCATTATGCTAAGACCATGACTTGACCATTGACCATGACTTACACGTTTGTTGAATAATGATGTAAACGTCTATATTTGAAAAATTCTGTAACCTTTTTACTTTAATGTAAATTTATTGAGCAAATAAATATGTATATATATAAATATATATATATATATATAATTTACTTCTATAT
>JAQIXG010001098.1:0-24499 GCA_034700105.1 Oconnorella tubifera | reverse complement strand
ACAGCTTCGATATAACCGAGATTTCGATATAAGCGAGTTCGATATATCAGGGTTTATTTTGTATTAAGTAACGTTGTCTGTTGGCGGGACTGATTCATAAACTTCTATATAAGCGGAATTTCAATATAAGCGAGTTCGATATAACGGGGTTATACTGTAGTTCTAAAAATGTTAAATGCATGAGAGGTAATAATCTTATTAACAAAATTACGCATGATTATAATATTATAACTAGATATAAAATACTACAATTTTATCTCAACACCATGTGTTTCTGACTGCCATAACTACGTACTATATATCGTCATTTTTCTTAGCTTGATAAGATGAGATGTTTATATCAATTTCTGATCTCCACTCAAATTTATCTGAAGTATTCTTATAATAATACTTTGTCATCTTATCTAAACCAGTCACGACACGCTCGATACAACACTTTCTGGATCTTATCTTCGTATTCTCTGATCCAAGAAAAAAACTTTATTAAAATACCAATAATGGCACACAATACAGCCATGTTACATTCGATAATTGTCAGAAACTACTGTACATTTTATATATTATAAATATTATGAAACACCATACATAATGGAAGTTTCTCTTATGGATATATATTTGTGACAAGATCTGATTTTAATCTCTTCTAATGAGACAGTCACAAGACACCACCAAACAGACTAACTATCTAGATGAAATGCCAGCCACCATAAACTAAGCCAACTTGCTAACTGTCTACACAAAATTTAAAGCCAGCATCCATAAACTAAGCCCACATGCATAGAATCTCCTTACAGTAACTCATTGCTGACTGGATACATAAGTGACATATGCTCCGCCCCTTTGATAGGCAACTTATGCATGGTATAATGGTATACCATTTGAGGTATATTATAGAACGGCTGACTGAACTGACCCAAGATGTAACGGCCGTAGCCATTCGCTACAATCTTCATATGCATAAAACCCTGTGCACTCCTGGATGGTAATAATACAAAATCTGTTTTAATTTCTTTAAGGAAATTACCAGTTTTTAATATTCATTCATAAATATTTTGGAAATTTATCTTTGTTCAAGTTGATATAGACCAAAGTTAATGTAAAATAAATCATTGTGACACACTTAACTAACTTCTTTAAATAATTCTTAAATAACAAATTTTAAATTTTTATTGCCCATAAATACCAGAGTAACTTACTTTACAGAAAGTGAAAAGTCACGTCTGTTACTTTCACTATTTCTGACTAAATAACTTCCCTCCCTGTAAACTCTAAGTAACGTCTCAGCGTCCAATCGTCCAATAGCTCCATGATACCAACTACAGAAACAAAGAAACACTCGTAACGTTTTTTCTACCATAAGAAACGACTTCAAAAACATGCTATATAAAAATTATACAAGGAATCTAAATACAATATATATGTAATATATATATACATAATGTGCTTTATCATGAATGAAATGGACATAGTGTCGATTTAACTTTAATTATAAATATCTGTATTCTACATCTAAATTTCTATCCTTAATTTTCACGAAGTAGTGATAAACAAATACAATGAATAATAAAATAAACTAAATAACAAACAACTGACTGTTGTTGTTCAAGAGGTACTCTGGGATCTATACGTTCTCCCAATATAAGACTAGATGACATCGGCACATGAGCTGGGACTGACTGCCGACTAACAGCGCGCATGCTGCCGGAGTCACTACCTGCAAAAATACAACTAAGTAAAATTAAACTAAGCTTTAATTAGCAAAATTTGATGACTTTTTAAACTAACATTTGGAGTACTGATTCACTAATCCATGAACTGCAGACAATTCTCACTAAAATAAACACCATTTTAGCGGCAGATTAACTCTACCATTGCATGAACTACACCCGAAACTTTAACTAAAACTCTAATAAAAAAACCCCGCAAAAAAACTAACAAAAAATTCCCACCTATCAAACAATCTCCCATTCTTTGATCCCACCCCCTCCTATACCCTCCCTCCCCCTCATATGGCCTATGATCAGCTCTCAAACTAGCAGACCTCACAGGGGGAACCACCCCTGCCTCATCCCCCCCTGCTCCACCCCTATGCGTCCCACCACGCTTCACCTCTCTGCGCCCCGCTACCCTGGGGGCCTGGGATTCTCCCCCGGATGAAATGTTTCTCTCAACGTCGCGGGCCATTTGGTCCCAGGGAACGTCGTATTCCTGCAAGGGCCTGGAGTCCCCGGGGTACGTCTCACCGCTCCCTTCTGAGGCCCTAGTCTGGGTTACTGACCCCCCTCTGCCGGAGGGGTGATTGCCAAAACGAGGGTCCCATGCCTGGGCGTAAACCTAAAACAAGAAACACAAAGCAGTCTTTTATGCAGCGCAGAAATTAAATCATGTCTAAACAACTTTATTCATTTTACTATTATTAGTAAAATTATATACAACTCAATACAATACAAAATACAAATCAAATTTTTCAACTAGAATAAATTAAAATAAGTCCAAAACATTAAAATCAACCTGTTGCGGTGGATCCTGATACCCCCCTCTCTGCGTACCATCCCCCCTAGGACACGACACACTGGTACAAGGCTCCCCTCTCGCGCACCCAGCACTACACCCCCCCACTCCCTGTCTGAACCCACCCATCCCTCCACCAAACCCAGTCCCCCCCAGTCTCCCCTTCAATGTCCTATGCGTCACACTCAAATCCCAAGGCTCCTCATAATTACCCGGGGTCAAATCTGATACTCCCTTGTGCGGGGCGCACAGTCCACCCGGTGGGGGGGTGTCTGATCCCCTCAGCGAATCCACGGCCCAGGGCTGACGGCCCCCTATGATTGTGTTTGCGGCATTTTCCTGCAGGTCAAAATAATTTCGTTCATCGTCTTCATAATCGTTATCTTCTTCCATTCCGCTATAAACTGCGGAGAGCTGGTATTTCATTGCCTGGGTCACCGGGATCTGATCTCTGATTGTTTGATTCTGGTTCAACTGAGACGATGAACTTTGCGATGACCTTTGACCTTCTGACATGAATCTGGCTTTTGCCGGTGACATAGATGATGATGCCGCTATGACGGTTGAATAAACCGGACCAAATTGCGACAGATATGTTACTGTGTTTGACATCTGTGTCATATTTATGCTGGACACGCCTGATGACATATCAGTGACACCTTGAGATGCCAGACTTGCCGGCATGGTACTAAATGGCATTGATGACATAGGTGACAATACTCGTACATTTGATATTGATTTTGCGTTCCCTGACATAGATGTCATATTCTCTGTCATGGGTGGTATATCACCTGACATTTGCGACACAGGCGTTATATTCATAGCCATCATGGAAGAATTCAAAGCCTCCTCACTGACTAGATAATCTGATTCACTGCTGGCATTTGCCAATCCTCTAACTGCCGATCCCCTGCCATCCACTGTCAATCCCCTGACATCCTTCCCATCAGAACCTCTCTCCACACTACCGCGTAACGTCTGGCCAGCATCTGATGATATCATCTGAGGCAGACCAGGACCACAAATCTCTCCGGTCCTGGCAGATCTCAAGGAAGGACTGCGGTCCCCTGCCGCAGCCTGACGGTCTCCTGCCTCCAGAGGGACCTGATGACTCGGTGATGTCACAGTGTCGCGCGCTGATTTTAATGGTAACAATGTCGTGGATGATTTCTCTCTGAACTGAGATTCCTGTGGATGTCCTTGTGATTGAAGTGTCCAAGTCTGTCCTTTCTGCTGTCCATGAACCGGCTGTCTTTGCTGTTCATAACTCTGTCCTTGTGGCTGTCTATGCTGCTCATAAGTCTGTCCTTGTGGCTGTCTATGCTGTTCATAAGTCTGTCCTTGTGGCTGTCTTTGCTGTTCATAAGTCTGTCCTTGTGGCTGTCTTTGCTGTTCACAAGTCTGTCCTTGTGGCTGTCTATGCTGTTCATAAGTCTGTCCTTGTGGCTGTCTTTGCTGCTGTCCTCTTCCCGGTGAATATACTACCTGTTGCTGTCCAGACTGTTCTGAAATAACTTCCCTTTTCTGTCCAACTTGCTGTCCAATCTGAGTCAAATACAACTGTTCAGACAGCTGTCCTTGTGATTGTTCAGACAGCTGCTGCCTTTGCTGCACAGTCTGCTGTCCTTGTAGCTGTCCAGTCTGCTGTTCTTTTGTCTGTCCTTGTTGTTCCAGCTGCTGTCTCTGTAACTGTCTTTCTCGGACAGCTTCAAAAAGTTCACTATCTTCGTACGGATCGTCATACATCGTCTGATCGTCGTCGGAACTGTCACACAATGCGACACTGTCACAAACGGCACTCGTGACACTACATGTAACACCGGCACTGATGGCACTAATGGCACTGGCGGTATTGGCACTTAAACTGACGTTATCTGCACTCACACAATTGACACTAACCGTATCAGTAATGACACTACTAGTACTAGTTAAAGTACAAGTACTTGAAGTAGTAATAGTAATAGTACTAGTTGAAGTACTCGAAGTACTTATTACGTTAACAGTACCAACACACTGACTACTTGAAGTAGTATCGGAGACGTTATTAGAGACAGAATTTAATGAAGATTCAATTTTTTGATCATCAGCTTTGATTGCGACGACTGAAAGAACATTTATATATCTTCATCGTCTTGTTAAAGTTTTAAAGCGTATTAAAATCTAAATTTTGATTACAACCAATAAATATTAATTATAATTTAATGAATAACACTTATTATTTTTTAACTTAAGTAAAAATAATAAGTGTTATACATTGAATTGTTATATTTATTAATAATATTAATAATAAATCTAACAAATGGGAGGGAAAGTTTGCTCACCGGTTTGATCTTTATCCTTGAGTTCGTAAGGAACGCAGTAATTATCTTCACAACTTAATTCCGATAAAAATACTTCCTCAACAACCTGCGAGTCGTTAGCAACAATTTCCACGGGTACTGTATCCGCAGTAACCGAAGTTCGTAAATCGAAAGGGTCGCTGTATTCGGCAAGCTAAATGAAGAGACAATAAAAATTATAAAAAATAAATTTAAACAAATTAATTATGTTACTTTAATTCATTCATTTATAATGTAAATAATTAAGGATTTGTAATGATGCCAGATGCAGTTGGCAGCCAGCTTTTGAATGTAAACTGGAATACATGTTATAATCTCAGATTAATATGGCTTCTTATCTAACTAAACTTTTATTATTTGCTATATTTTCTATATATATTGCACTGTTTAGGAATAAGTTTAATTTAGCAATTAATATAATTTAGAAAGTAGTTTAGTTTAGCAATTCGTTTAGTTTATTTTTTGAAGATTTTCAAACGTAATTCAACACAAGCCACAAACAAATGTTAAATCCTTTCAAATTACACATAAACAGAGATCTTACCACTTGCACCCCTACAGAGGGAACTTTAGTCACAATAGACTCACTGGTCGCCGACCGATGCAATCCCGTACTGCCCTCACCCTTCCCTTTATATCTACTTCCGGTCTGTCGCCCCTCTCTCAGGCTTAACGTGAGCGTTGAATGTTTGAGGGAGCGAGACCCCCTCAACGTCCAATCCTTCAACGCCCCTCCTACTGCTGAAGATTTGCTATGATTAGATTGATGATTAGAATGATTGGATTGATGATTGCAATGATTTGATTGATGATTAGAATTATTTGATTGATGATTGGATTGATTATGATTATGCTTTGATTCTATCGAGGGTAAGGTCTGGGTACAGTATTCCAGCTGATTACTATTGTTCTTATGCGTTGATAATTTTCCCTCGATTAGCGTGCCACATCGGCGGCCGAATGAAGATGGCAGGGGGTCCCCGTGAGGACCGCTGCTGCCGGGGGGCGCTGAGGGGGAAAGTTTTTTATTAGAAGATCCGCCTAATCCTAAATGTTTCAACAATTTAGCCATTAAATAAATACATTTAGATTTTTTATTTCGACCATTCACTGGTCGCTAAAATCCGCGTGGAACTCAACCAATGAAATAACAGGAAATTTATATAATAAACTTTAGCCAATCGGAGTAGGATTAAAATACATTATAAAAATATTTAATAGCTGTTCAAAATTCTATTGGATAAATCGTGCATACTTGTGGAATTTAATATTAATTATTAATTAATTGGGATTAGTCGGGATCACTTTATTTGTACAAATTGAAACAATACTTACGGAGTAGAGTGAGTGATTCACTTCATAAGACTTAGTGATCGCTCATTTGTGCAGAGTAGAGTGCATCACTTCGTAAGTGATCACAAAATGAACTTGTTTTAAAGTCGTTTGACATGAAATACTGTTTTCTATCACTTTTAGTGTGTGACAAATCTAAATTCACAGTAACAGACCGAAAATTGTAGAGGGTTAGTATTATAGGAAATGCTGATGAAAATGAAGGGAACCTATTTTTGTGATGATGGAATAAGTGGTAAGAGAGAGCCTGGAGAGATAAATAATTACTTATATTATTAAGTATATCATGCAATGCCATCCTCTACTAAATTTAGTTATTTGAGGAAAATTACAATCAAATAAAACTATTACATGTATTCAGAATAAATCCGTCTTATATTAATAATTAATTATACAAAAAGAAATTGAAGCATTTAAATGGGATTGAAAAGATCATATTAAAAGCGTTAAGAATTTCTACTTATATCAAAATAACAACGCAATAGCAGCAACATTTCATATTTTTATTAGAAGACAGAGTTTATTAAAAGTAATCAAGACGTTTTAGTAGATGTATCGACTGTTGATGATTGTTGAAATAATTGTTTAGTTTGAGATACGACTGATCTACAGACTATTAACCAAAACGTAACACTGACTGCACCTGAATGATACAACAAAATGAATAATAATTGAATTTATTTTATTAGCAAAATATGATTTGATTTATTATTTAGAGAGCATTACGCCGAACAGAGATAGAAAATATTTAAAGCGTTTACAAAATTGGTTTTAAAATCAAACTGAGATTAAAAAAGTAGTATTTCTTCTCAATTATAAGTTCAAGACTCTATAAAGTTACATGAATCTTTAAAAGTAAACAAACAACAAAAAGAAGAACAAAAGAAATGACAAGAACAAAAAAAGAACAAAAAGAGGAATAAGAAGAGAATATGAAAATGATGATAATAATGATAATAATGATGATGATGTTGGAGATAATAATGATGATGAATTTACCGCTGATTCCAGTTGGCAATGAAACGAGAGATCCTATTGGATAGAGCCATTGAGAAGGTAATATAATGACTGGACTATACCGATACATATAGATGATATAGAGAAATGTTACAACCTGAAATAAAACAATAAATATAATTTAACTCCTAAATAAATCAATTAAGAGCTGATTCTAGTTAAATATTCTTCTTTTAAGATTATCAAGAAATGCTTCTATAGCTTAAACTATTCACTGATCGCGAGTACAATCAAGAAAATGTAATAAAAAAACAAAAATACTAATTAGGGTTAATCTATAATAAATTTAATAAAAATTATAAAATAATACCTGGATGATATGATAAACAACTCGAATGACAATGTTCACTTTTAATGCTACCTCTGATTTACTTTTCACTACAAAACAAAATAACAATGAAACAATTCATCTATAATGGTTAAGGCTCATTGGAGTATTGATTAGATCATTTGACTTGAACGCTATAGATACGGGTTTGAATCCCAGAAAGCTCACTATTTCTCTAACTCACTGCACCCTTTAGTAAGGTGCTTAATTGACAGCTACGTCTGACACATCGTTATAATACGGTAATCCAGACATTAAACTTAACTTAAACTTAATGACATCTATACTCGCTATTGAAGCTTCACTAACAGAGTTAGTGAAGATTTTATAACACTATTTAGTAACCTAATGGACACTCTTTAATATATAGCTATAAAATTATAATGTCTTTTATGTTAACATTATATGTCTTTCAATATTTTCACCAACCACATGATAGCTAAGGACAGACAGAAACAGAGAGACAGACAGACATTAGGATCTCCTATCTAAACAATTCGCTAACCAACACATCCATGACTTAATTTTTCCATAATTAATCTAAACAGTTTCCAAATTATCACAAATTAATTAAAAAAACACAGAAATGAAATACTTATTGCCGCAATTTGAGCTTTGACTTTGATGATCTGTCTCTCAGTGCGCGCGTACTTAGCAAACTCATCTACCATATTTAAACTATGCAAGTCAACGTTTAATCTTTTCAAATCTTGTCTTAACTTTACCAGACTTGAACTGTCTACTAGACGATCCACAACCTAAAATTAGGTAAAATAAATTAGGCATAAAAATTGATGAAATCTATTCAAATCATTCTTTCCAATTAAATTACTTAACATAAATGGACTTATTTTGGATTTATTTCTTTATTAAAAGTATTATTTATATATGAATTTATTTATCTGATACGTACTTTGCGGCACATGCGAGGGAAAAAGTTAGGCAAAAAAGCAAATAAAATAATTAGAAATAAAATAATAATCAACAAAGCAGCCATTGCAGCGGATGTTATAATATTTTTTATAATTTTGTAATGTCGGGGGCCGCTCTGTTTTGTCGGGGCCATTTGACGGGGCCGCTTTGACGTGCCACCGTTAGTTACAAATTTATTCGCTGCACGAAAAGCAGCGCTGCTATTATTGCGAATATAAATGAAACTAAAATTATGTTAGTTACAGATTTATTCGCTACACGTCAATCGGCTCTATTTTTATAGCGAGTATAATTGAAACTAAAAATATATTCGTCACATAATTATTTGTCGGGGGACTGACTTATTGAAACCTAAAAAATTACTTAATAAAATATGCCTGGGTATTAAATTGACTATCAGATGCTTCTTAATAATACACCTTTTCTATACTTTTAATCAATAAAAATAGCCGAAATCAATAAAAACATTAAGTCAAAACACCTCAAAAAACCAGCTAAAAGTTTGTACATTCAACAGAAAATAGCACTCTCAGTAAATAAAACGATTTATAACAACTATTTTAATACTGCATTTAATTAATAGATCTACAATGAACGTTATTTTATCTATAACCTAAACCAGAATTAAATAAACTCAACAAAAAAACTCATTAAGAGCAACATTTTATTACTAACTTTTTATTATAATTAATTACAAGTTTAAAAGAAATTTTTGAATTCTGTTCAAGTAAAAAGGATGAAAGTGTTCTTTGAGTTCATCATGCGTAAGCCACATTAAGTCTGATACGGATTTATCACTGAGCTTAACTTTACCGCTGCGATACTGAGCCTTGAAGAAAAAAACCTAATACAAATAAAGCACAGTTTTATAACTAAGCTTATTAAATAGTAATTCAAATTTTAAATGAAAGTTTTTCGATAGATGAAATTAATTTCATGAAGTCATTTTTTTTAACATCTGTTATTGTAACATTTTTGGGAAAACAAATCACAATTAATCTTACGTTGTACTGTAATAATTATAAAGCTTATAAAAATTATAGTAATTAATATAATTTATTTTTAAATATATACAGAAGTTATGTCAACCAATTAAAAACCAGCATTATGCTAAACTACCAACCAATTAAAAGCCAGCATTATGCTAAATTGTCAACCAATTAAAAGCCAGCATTACGCTAAATTATCAACCAATTAAAAACCACCGTTATTTCAACCTATAAAAATTACAGAATGATTAAAAATCAATTAAAATCAGATCTATTTAAAAATTTATATAAATAGAAAACTTTGAATTGAAACCAAAATAGAAAAAGTTATAAAAGAAATACCTTAGCCCCAGTGAAGCTACTAGTACTCTGTACAGATACTGGATACTTAAATGAATAATACCCACATGGAGCATTACCCAAGAATACAGTACTTAATTCTGTCCCACAAAAAGTACTTAGTACGCATTCTGCAGACTGAAATAAAATACAACAATAATCAGTTTTTTATTTTCATTTAATTCAAAAAATATAAATTTGTTATTAAATCTGTTATCTGAATAGAGTTGATTATAAAATCAACATTCGTCTTGTATTCGATAACGTTAATCCAATTCTAAATTGCCTGATTTGCTGCACCATTTAGTATTTGCTCTTTATTTAAATACCTCTCTCATCGTCTCTCCTTCCTTCCTTCGTTCCATAGGCAGCATCCACTGACTCTTGTCTCCAAGTCTTTGTTTGACCACTAGAACAAGGCGTTGATCTAAACGTCGTTCTAATGATCTCACGTCGTTCTGTAAGTCTGCTTCTAAACGACATCATTAAAACAAAAAACATTTAGAACATTTAGAACGTATCAGAGATGTTTATATTATAATATCTGGGAAGCGTGTGAATTCTAATATCTAACATAATTTACTACAATATGATTCACGATGTAGATGTCTCATTAAATTCAGCGTTGTGCTGTGTGTTAAACTAATCCTACTGACTGTCATTGTATAAAAACAATGGCTCAGACGTAGCTGTCAATTTAAGTGTCTTACTAAAGGGTGCAGCAAGTTAAATGTAACGTCTGGATTACCATATTATATGAACGATGTCTCACACGTAGCTGTCAAATTGAGCGTCTAACTAAAAGGTGCAGCAAGTTCCACTAGTAGTACACTTCATATTAGTACAATATTTATCTTTGTTTCGTGTATTTTACATGCATCTATTGCATTCTGCTAAAGCGATTTGAATACAAAGAAAATATTCAGATTTAAATTTCACAAAAACCTGTTCTACGATTGGCTGGTATAAAAGCCTTAAGCTCCTCCTCCCAGCCATCTTGTATCTCTATTGCTGTGTTTCTCACTGCGTCTGTCTCTGTGTCCTCATAATTGTCCTGCTGCTTCTTCTTCTCTGTATGCTTACTGCACAAATACATGTACAATACACATATAGTAGCAAAACAAATTATCCCCAAAAGCATTAACCAGACAAATAAACCCCATTTAGTGGCCAGAACTCAAATTAACCCTAAACTTAACCAAAATCTAATCCTAATCTTAACTGCAAACCCAACCGTAACTTAAACCTTAAGAACTAAGTCTGGGTCCATTTATCAGGGATGATTTGATGTCACGATATACTAAGTATTTTTACTATTCTTAACAATATGATACTATTGCTTTTTTTATTCGTCAATGTAACTTTATACTATTTTTACTATTGCTAACTATATGATAAAAAAGGTAAAAAATTCATTCAGAATTAAATTACAGATCGTCTTGATGTCTGAGTTCATGGTCAGAAAGATAACTTTGTTCCATTTCCATCTTTTTCATGAGACGATCAAATTCTCTCTCTCGTTCATTCATCTCCTGCGTTATAACGGGCAGACGTTCCAGGCACACTGCACTCATCAACTGCCAGCGGCCATCTTTCCCTTGCGGCGGAGTAATCAAAGATGGCCGATGGCTTATTTTCGCGGCGGATGAAGTCGCAAAACGAAATGTGGTCCCTGTAAAAAAAATACAAAAAAATATGAAATATATGAAAAATAGTGAAATTCTGACATGAAAATCAAAGTTCTGTATTTTAATTTAGTTAAATCTGGTTTAGTACAAACAAGATTAACATTACATTTAGGGTAAGGATTAGGGTTAGTATTGGCGTTAGGATTACTGCTAAGGTTTGGGTTAGTTAGGGTTAATAAATAAATAAAATTAATTAACTTAATATTCTGGCACACTGTATATCATATTATTCTAATATGAAATAATACAATAATACGTACGCGATGTATTTAAGGAGGGAAATCTACTTCCGGTGAGAAATGCATTGCCTAAAAATTTACACGAAGATTTTGTTCGCAAAATAAAATAAAAACTTTCTAGCATGGGCGCGACCATTTTCACGCGTTCTTCTTTATAATTTCGTTGTTTATTATTTTATATTAACGGATTTCTGATATAATTGTTGTAATTAATAATACAATTATTGTACAAGTATTAGGATTACTTTTATCAGTAATTATTAATTATTAATAATTACTATTTTAGTAATTATTAATAATTATTAGTAATTATTAATTGCTATACTTTATTATTTTTCTCATTTTCAAAAATTGAACTATAATTATTTAGTTTAAGAAATCGGTTTTTAAGTAAACTGTATTCATTCATAGTGAATCTATAATCAGACTCGTTCAATTAAATGCCTTAACCATTTAGAAGCTTTTTTTATATTTGCTAACAAAATAAAAGAAATAATAAAATTGTACAGGCTTATTAATGCCTGCAATGTTGTGAGAAAGTAACTATAGTCGCTACGTCATAGTGGCGATAATTCACAGCGAGTAAAAACGAAACTAAATATTAGATTAGTTAAACATCTAATCGCTACGTCATAAATTACATTTGCTTTAAATAGAAACCTGCTGATTAGGATCGTAATGTTTCAGTTAAATCCAATGGCGCTGCCAGACTATAAATATTAGCAGGGCATCCTAGGTCGGATGACTTAAAAGGCAGGTCAGATCCAAATCCTATAGATGTAATTAAATTGAGCTAAATTGCTGAAAACTCAAATTTTATATTAGCATACCAACCACGATTAAAACATACAGCAAAGAAACAGTAATTAATTACACGTAACCTTCCTTAGTTTATTTTCACTGTATTGTCATTGCATTCTTTGATAGTTAAGCTAACGCTAACGCTGCAGTTTGGATATCTAAGATCTTTGCACAAATCTATATAGAACCATGTTCAGATTCAAATTCTCTGCTCTGTCCTTGTGAATAGATAGCATATATCTAGATCTGACAAGCGCTCTTTGGCCATTATTGTTCTTAGGTGAGTTCCAATAAGCTTGAGGCAACTAAACGTTCTGTCTTCTTCGGGTGAAGACACTGGAATTGTGCAGGCTATTTTGGAAAGTGTATACAATTCAAAGAAAGCATTTTTGTATCGAGTAACAAAAAAAATCTCTTGGTAAGTAAGAGTAAAAGCACTATGTTTTTTTATAAAACTTGGTAAATTACCAAGTTTTCTTAAACTTGGTACCAAGTACTCGCAAAACTTGGTTGCCAACACTAATCGCATTGTACTCTAATGCTTTGTTCAGCAGAAATTTAGCGCTGCTCATACTCTCTAGACAGTTTGAGTAGTGTGAAACGCATTATTTACAATGTGCCACTGCCACGCAACAGCGGCATCAGATTTCGGGCTAGCGTCCTGCAACTGATACCGCTGCGGTTAAGCAGCGTGTAGGCTGTCAGCTGGCAGTGGTGGTGCCCGGTACACAATTTGATTAATAATTAATAATTTAGGATGCTTTGCATTTGATGGCGGAGGAAATTATATCTTGCATATATTTATTATTGTACGATTGTACGGCAGGACATTAGGCAGGTCATTGGAATTTTTGGTAGGTCAAATGACCTGCCTTGACACAGTGTAGCGGCGCCACTGCTGAGATGGAATATAGGACTGAAACAACATCATCATCATCAGATGATGATGACTTTCATGAATTTTAGCAAGATTGTTTTTCTCTCGTTCTCTGCTTGTTAGTGTAATTGTTGTGGAATGCTATATAGATGAATATAGCATATTCATCTATCTAGCATTTCAATTTTATTTCAGTTATAATAGGCTTATAATGTATGAGAAAATGTATAAAACTAAAAGTAAAATAAATAAAAAAATAAAGATTTTTCATTGCATTTTCTCATATTCTCTTGAGGCACTTTTTGATGTTCTTTCGTTTAGATAGAGACATTATTTATTACATATTCTAATTTATAGTCGTTTTACCTTTTATAAGCTGAATATAGGCTACGTTGAAGTAATTGGATCAAAAGCTTCAAGTTTGATTTACTTTTAATTTGTTTGCTTTTACTTTTAATTGCATCATATTCAGTATTGGAAAAGTAATTTAATATTACAATAGTATACACTATACATTGTGTATTGGTTGTTTACTAATATAATTCGTGATTGTTTTATTTTTTGTTATTTTTGCAAAATTAGAAACATTTGATTGTCATTTTATTGTGCACAGTAAACGATTATTCAAGCTTCCATTCGCTTCTATTTAGCTTTAAAAGCATTTAAGCAAAATCATTTCAATTCATTCCAAACTATAAACAATGAATATTATGCGTATCTTTATAAACTTAATGCTTTTTATCTCACAGTGTTTTCACACTTTAACGTTTCCAATTCAGCACTACATGTAGGCAGCCACAGTAACTAAACTTGTCACATCATCGTATATCTGTCAATATAACGAGTTTTCATTAATATTCCGCTTCTTTTCGATTAGGCTGGATTGTGATCATTTGATATCATGTTCTATTATAATTATAGCGAACAGTCTTCCTTCAGTCTATAGTTGAATCTAGCTCCAATTAGTAATTTAAATAGTATCGAGCTTATTCATTTTAATTATATAACTTCTGCTTGTATACCATAGTAAACTGTGAATAAACAAAGCAAGAGACAGATTAGTGTAATTAAGAAGCGTACACAGAGGGCTTATTATAGTCAAAAAATACTAGAAAAATAAAAAAAAAGAAAATACTAGAAACAATAAAAAAATTAACAATATATTGAGAAAAACACCTATTTTGAAACATTAAATTTAGTAGCGAAACATCGCGCAAAATAATATCCGATTAAGTTATCTGAACTATAGTATATAAATGACGTATAAAATTATATAATTTTATATAATTTGCTTCCAAATGCAGAATATAAGAAGCGTTTCATTATGTAAAAAAGTATTTCAACTTTGCAAAATATATCGTCGATCAAAATGATCACTTGATCATTATTATAATCACAAAAACCGCAAAAATTGCAATTTATTTTCATGACCTTTTAAGTGTATAAATTAATCGAAACTGAAAAATACTGTCTATAAGTCTCTAAATCATTAACTCTGACACCTCGAGACAATATTTCGGTAACTTACATTTAACATTAAACCCGTAACAATCTTGTCAACACTGCATCTACTTCTTTTTGAGACTAACTTACTCGAATGCGGTAAGATGTTGAGATTTTATCCTTGGGTACCTGAAGCCATTGCTACTGTACAGGAGGAAAATCATTTGTTTGCGCAATGGTTTCAAGTGTATCAGTCTGTATTATACAGGATGCTAGTGTACGAGATTGACATCTACTCACTTTTCTCTTGATGACACGTGTCAGCGGAATCAAATTTCATTCTTGAACGATGAATATACTGCGTAAAGGACATGATCCACTGAGGCTAAATAGTTTTTTATTTTAATTTTTGTTTTAGGTTATTGTCTATAAATAATATTATTGAAGTATTTAGTCTATATGTATAATACTTGTATGTTTTAATGTTATTTGCATTTAATAGGCCTACTAAGAAATTGAGCTAAGTTTTAATTATAATTGTAATATAACAAATGAAACGCGCCTCTGAGGTTGGTAGGCCTATGTTTTTATTGTTCAACTTATAAATATCCGTTTCTAATAGAAATCTAAGTTTGTTTGTTTTATTTGCTTGTTTGTTGATTAGCTACACGACAGAACACAAGCTATTTATCGCCAGAAATTAAATGTAAAACACATCATAATAAATTTAAACACAATTAAAGTAAATTTAAGCCAAAATTTGCTAAAAATGTGTAATAATTAGACAATTACAATGGACATAAACACAATATAAGTTAAAAACTTGTTGATCATTTCGCCTACCAAAGTTTGATATCATCTCCGCCCGGTATACTATAGCTACCACTCCTCACGGCGTGGAGGCGATCAACTTAAGAGGAGCAAAAAACGACCGTTTGTACACGAGAAAACAGTCGTGTTTTACCTGAAAGTGAGAGAGTCCTTCGTTGAGTTGATCTCTGACTTCTCTCATCTGTTGACTGACTGACTGACTGACTTCCCTCATATGTTCACTGTCATCCTTGCGTTTTAATTTTTCATAGATACTTGGTATTTCAATATTAGCGAAAAAATCTAAAACTTCTAAATTGATTATGGCAACCTTTTATCAGTAGTTCAAAACAATGTAAACATTCATCAACAGTTATAATTACTTTAAATCTCAAAGACTTAAATTTTAATTTATCTTTAAATGAATGACTGGACTCTTTCTCTGGGAAAACACATCAAAAGCTTTTCTCAGATAATTCTGATTTCATTTATTCAATTACAGCGATATACAATATGTGTCCAAATTCGTCGTGGACAATATTTATAGTCAAGATTATGCTCTTCGTGGATCGAAATGGGATGGATCTCAAACTTAAGGATGGAGCACAGAAATGAAATCAATTTCCTAACCACACGCTGAGTCAAATCACGAAACTACAACAATCGTCTTATCTCTATTTATGACTTCAAAAATCAATTACAAGCTTAATTCAAATTTGATGTGATGTCGGAGATGTTGGATGAAATAATTGTTTTAGTGAGTCTGCAGATAGATTATATGATTCCTGTTTTACACGCTTTTATTAATTAGCTCAAACTGTTTATGTTGTTCAGAAATTTAAATCGAGTCAACTTTCTTAATGACTATAAATGTAAATAATGTAAGTTAATGTGAATAATCTAAATTAATTAAGTATACAAAAGTCTAATATTAATTAGCCCCTACCCAGCACTTTAAATATCTTCCTTAAGATAGTTATAAATAACTAACTTCATTATATATAGATTAATTCATTCATTCATTAAATTAAAAATTATTATTAGAGTTGAATAGACTTAATATAAATATAGTTCTTGAGAATTTACTATTTACTTTAAAAAAGTGACAATTGCGCTATAATGTATTAGTTTTTTTTATATCATTCAGTTATCTTTAACTGAACGTTTTAGTATACTTGTTACTAATAAAACTATTTAAAGTTGTTATTTTTATCATACTATTATAAGTATAATATTAAATTTTAAATCTTAATCTTTTATCAACTGCTTTCTTATCATTTACCACATAATTTTCACTAAGCGTGACATCAAATACAAAGATCCAGTAAATCGTGTTCTCATCGTCTCAATGGATTTGAATATTAGACTCCAAAGATAACTTTCTAACCAGCAACACGTGCCTTTGTTTCCTCTCAAACTGAAATTGATTCAGAAAGAGAATCTGGATAATTAAAAGCTAATTAAGCGCGGACACTTCCAGTCTATGTGTTTCGCAACATTTAAACACCAAAGAGATTTACTCCGAGATAGGCTAAACGCGCCCCGCAGGGCCCGGAGACCGTGTTTCCTCGGGTCTGGTCCTTGGGGATTGGACCGGGGAGGCTCCGGGGGAGACAACCAGGAGCGGAAGTTGCAGATCATTTGTTTGCCGAAGTTTTTCAACGGTGGCTTGCTTTTAATAACCTTTAACTTTTTCTTACAAATTGAACAAAAATATTACTTTGTGAGCATGAATACTGTAACAGTTACACTTTTAATTTTTTTTTAATTCTGACAATTGTAAACCCACAGTGATACAATTCGTAATCTTACGTTGTCCTAAACAAACTTAACTTAAACTTGTTTCAGGATTACATATAGTCACAGATACAGAATATAATAATTTAATAAGTTGTTAATTAATAGTTTTGATACTATCAACTTAATCATCTCTTATTTAACTAAGTGTGCAAAATTAATTGCATTTGAATTGAATGACAATCACTAAGCGTGAAACAAAAACTATGGTGAACTATAATTACATTGATGCTATTTTGATGGTAAACTGTTTTGCCTCGTTCGCTGCTGAACGGTTGGGCTCCACGCCTCGATGATCCAAGATCAGAGGCCGGGGAGGCGATAAGGGAGCCCCGTGCCGTCCAGCCCGAATGGTTTCAATTTAGACATTTGGTCATTGCATGCACTAATTAGATTTCTAAAGTGTGTGAAGTAATTTTGCTAGAAATAAACGATTTTAAAGAAAAAGTAATTGATTAAGAGATGTTTGATGATTGTTTAGAAGAGATTTTCTGGTTCACTTTCGGCTTTAATAAGTTATTTATTATTTGCGGATCAATTCTTTATGACAACTTTGTGGTAATGTTGTTGAAGGATTTTTTTATAATATTGGCTTGCAGTTTTCTTGTCATTTTGTGCTTATGGCATACTGAAGTATTTTTATCATAATAGTACACTATATTATAACGTGTTTAGATCGTATAGCTACTCTTGGTTTCATGTTAAATTTTAATTATTGATGTAGAATATAAAGTACAAAATATAAATATCGGTAAGATAAATGTTCATTTCTCTATCAAGCTGTTAACTATAGAAACAACCGCACGTTTTCTTGTTTACACTAACGTAATGTAATGCAGCAATAGAAATGTCCTTCATGTCAGGTCTAAAGGAAATGACTCCTAGGTGTCATATTCTTTGCCTCGCATTCATATCTAATAATTTAAATAATAATCTAGCAAATGATCAACCAAGTGTATAAACAGCTAAACGGTCAAATCTTCCCTAATTCTATTCATTGGCAGATTTGGACTCGAGCAAATGCGCTTTACATACACGGATATAGGTTCAAAAGTTAAGACAATGTTTTGTCACAGGATATGTGTCAAAATAATGCGAGTATGTATTTACTGTTGACCCAAAAATGCTTTGAATATTATGTAGATAATCTGTGCGTGTAATCGCAATGTTTATTCAATGTGTACCAAATGTCATTGTATGATAGTGTCCTAACCCGAGTGTTCATAGCATTATAGTTATACTCACGATAATAACTAATAAACCAATTAAACAATATTTTGAATATGATGATATTGTGATATTGTGATATGTATTTCGCATTAGAGTATTATAGTTAAAAGCCATTATTTAATTAATATAAGGTATTTAACGTTTAAAAATTAAACATTGAGACGTTGTTTAAAATTAGATATATCGACGACAAAATATCAAAATGAGTTCAGTTTGTTTGCTTTTAACTCAATTGGGAATTGGTTCAAGATTTTTGAAAATGACAAATTTTCTGTTCAAATGAGATGGATCATCGAAATATCACTGTATGCGAAGTTTTATATTTGCTTATCATTATAACTTATACATTGCGCCCTAAAACTCAGTAACAAAGTATTATCCCCCCTCTCTGATTCAATTAACTTTCTTTAACATCGAAGAAATTAGTAATTATATAAAAATGTTAATTAAAAATATGTCAATATCGAAAACTTGAAACCATTATATTTCCTAAACAACTAAATTCTTGTCAATTTGAACTTTTGGTCTTTTTCTTGTTGCTTCAAGAATCAAGTAGCCGATTAAATAAGACACTGGGAGAGAAGAAAAAGGTGTCAGAATTGCAACAACTGACAGAATTATTACAGCGGATCAATCCAATTCTAGCTCTCTGATTGGCTCTCTCGCCGGTCATTATTAACCAATGAAATTACTTCATTTTTACAATGGCGATCTAAGTTGTTGGCTTATTGTTTCGTTTATATTTAAAATAGAAAATATTTATTACCGCGTAAAATAGTATTTAATTGTATAGAAGTTAATTGTAGGTGAAATACTATTTATGATATTATTGGAAGCTTATAAATATTATATGCTAGTTCTTTTGTAATTTAAGAAATTCATTCTTAATAATCAAGGTTAGCTCATTGATTTTTTAAAAAAAATAATTTAGTTCATTTTAATCTCGAACTATAATATCGCAATGGAATCTAATTTATAATTAATAGAAACTGGAAATAGATAAATAAATTTTCACTATATTTACAAATATCGGAATGCTAAAAGATTTAATCTTTTCTAAATGCTTATTCATAATATTGCGGACGACTCTATACTGCACTTTAAATTTTGAGTCAATCTTTAAAAATTCTAATTTATAAGTCATTATTATTAACAAAATAAATAATCAAAAATTCTCTACGCATAATAATAGATATAATGTAAAAATATGCTATAATTATAATTGCGCAAACTCGCAGCTTCAAAGTCCTTCGTACTAACTCTAGGTTCTACAAAGCAGTGATTAATACATTTTAATCTCAAATATTATATGGCGCAATTAAATTTTCTATGAGTACAGGCTGCTTTGAAAGATGTTTCTTTTTAACTGTGATGATCTATCGGTATAGAGCAAAGAATTTGTAGCTCTGTTGGCAAATAGGTGATCATAGCATATAACTGACAGCAATAAAAGATGCTCACTATATAATTGCTGATAAATACAACACAATAGAGTTAAAACTTAATCCTTCGACCAATTGATCAAAGAAATTCAAAAATGTATTCATATATAGCTGCTTAAAATTTCATGTGCTTATTAACGCGAAGTAGAACATTAAGTACACCAAGTAAATTAGATATAGGAAGTTAGTTCATTTCATTTTTGTCTTCCATCAGAAAAGTATACTAATATGTAAAAAACTAGACTAGAGTAAACTTTATGTTGAAGACTTTTCAACAGGCTATAGAATTATTATATAAGAATATATTATAAGATTTTTATGTAAATTAAACTCCACATTGTACAGTAAGCCTATATAGCTGCATCCTAAGGTAATATTTCATTAATCAGATTAATTTAATGAGATAATATTTTAAGTATTTAAAAGATTATTTATTTTTAAAATTGATAATTATTTAATGTCGATAATTTAAAAGCATGCAAATACTTTTTATATTGTGTCTTAGCTAATTAAAATTGCCAAATGTAGACAATTTTTTTATAAATGAAAACCGTTTAACTAATCTTCTTGAATCAGTTTGGATAATACAAAATGTTATATTTTGATTGATCTTACGAACTGTTTGAAAACAAAACTTGTTTTTACTTAGTTACATTATGGATATAAGTAAAAAGAACGAACTCCATCCGGTTGATCTCTCACAACGGTACAACGGTCAAGTCTTCCTTCCCTCGCACCACGGTGTCTTAAGTTCGCATCCCGACGATTTTCGACTTCGTCTACTTTACTTCGGACGCTATCAACTAATGTTGCAACATTTACAACAACAACAACATCAACAATACTTGATGCAACATCGACAACACAACATATCATTGAAGCAACATTCCGACGAGCAACATTTTAAGCAAAATCTAACAGAAAAGTCGGTAGAACATTTAGCCAAGAAGCAAAAAGAAGTCGATTCGACTTCATTGATTACAAAAAGAAGAAAGAGAGAGAGATCTATCACAGATTGCAAAGGTGAAAAAAGATTTGATTTTTCTCGATTAGCCGAATCTGCTACAAAAGTAACCGAAAGTGTTTATCTAGATGATGATGATTATAATATAAGTCAAAATAACGAAAAGATAAACGTTCATGATGATAGTGATTCAGAAATTGAATTTAATACTGAAACTCAAAACTTAAATGATGCTATAAACCGCTGTGAAATAACTGGAAATAAATTAGATGAGAGATTAAAAGAAGTGCCATTTGTATTAAAAAACGACAGATTTAAGTGTGATACTAAAGTGTTACCAAGGAATGGACGACTACTAGATGTAACGCCCTCTGTGATTGATCAGCGTAGATCAATGTTTGATCTATTACCCAATGAAATGAAACTTCCATTGCATGCTGATATTTTGATGCAGCATAGGCTACAAAAACGGTAAGTAAAAAATGTTTGAAAACTTACATCGATAGGGATAGTATTAAAACCTTAATAAAAATGACCCCTCAAAGTTCTAAATAAATTTCATATTGAATTACACGTCTAATGTTGAATTTAAGCACAAGATGAAATAAACTAAAAACTCTTGAATGCAAAAAAGTCTGAGCTACTTATAAAGTTATTATTAGCCTTTATTGTCATTTTAGTCGCTTGGCATAGTTTGAGTGGCCTGCATAAGTTGTAATTTTTACCCAAAACTTAAAAAAAATGAATTATTTTATTTAAATTTATTACTAAAACAACTTTCAGATATGACGTAACATTTGGCAACAGCTGCTCTCAGCTGCTCAGCATAAACAACAGCTTTAATGACTTCACATACAAGCGAAGCAACAACTTTAATGACGTCACATACAAGCGAAGCAACAGCTATCCGATTGCTGATGGACAGCAACTGCACAAACAGACGATGAGACAACAGACATCTGCTGTCTACGCGCAGCTGAATCTAGACAGTCTAAAGAGCAGAGGGAGGGCTAGAAGGGCAACTAGGTATTTTTAATAGATTTAGCTGGTACCCCGGCAAACGGCCCCAAATACATTAACCCTGTAAAACAGCCCCATCATTTCATTTAATAACCCTAACACTTAACCATAATTCTAGCTCTAACTCTAAATAACATAACCGTAATGCACTAACTCTAAGCGTAACCCTAATCATAGCACCCTAACCTCAATACTAACTCTAACATTAAGAATTAATAGTCGGGGCCGATTTGTCTGCCCCGTCCTCAGAGTATTTGTTTTTATATTAACTTTTTTTATAAACCAAAAAAATGCCGCTCCTTAAAAAACGCCCTGGGCTAAATTACCCCAACACCCCCCCCTCCCTTCTTTACCCCAATGAGTAATATTACTGTTTTATTATCTTACTTTTTATCATTATCTTTATATTATTTATTTTATCATTATTTTTGATAATTATCATTATGTAAAATGATGTTTTATTATAGAGTACGTAAGCAGCATTGTTGTCGTGTATGTGAGCGAGTCTTCACTAAGTCCTATAACTTACTGATACACGAGAGGACCCACACGGATGAGAGACCTTACAGTTGTGATCTGTGTGACAAGAGATTCAGACGACAAGACCATCTCAGAGACCATAGGTATGGTGATCCTTTGTTTTATATTATCTATTTAGGACTATAGATATTGTGGGACAACTCGTCTACAGACTTTTGGTCTACGACACAAAGTCTATGGCAATATTTGGTCTACAGACATTTGATCTACTGCAACATTAGGGTTATACTTCGGTTTATGGTTTGGTTAAGGCTATAGTTAAAGTTGTGGATAGGGTTAAGGTAATAACTAGGGTTATGATTATTTGAAAGGATTACTGTTACATATCAATTTAAGGTACATAACAATTGTCGGTAGACTATTTCTTTATTAATAAAATTAGAGTCATTACAATCAGTGTATCAGTGTATTTAAATTTGCGATTAATTAAAATGCTTTTTTAATTTAGATATAAATTTGATTGTTTAAATAATGTAAATTTATTCATTTATTTATCAAAATTGTATTATTTCAGATATATTCACGCTGAGAATAAACCCTACCAGTGCACCACTTGCGGTAAAGGTTTCTGCCAATCACGAACGCTCGCCACACACGTAGCCAATCACCATCAAGATGCTAAACCAGACCCAACCAATCACAGAGATGGCTTTGTGTTATCTAATCCTTACAGTGGGAAATCTGATGAAATGAGAAAATTGACTGAAATTGTGTTCTAGTCAAACTTTGTAAATATTATTAGACATTAATTTTATATTACAGGCATTTTGACATTCTCTAATAGATAGCGCGCAGTTTCTAAATATAGCACTATTTATTGTTCTATTTTTTTTTGGGGGGGGTGAATTCATGGGTTAAGTTAACGTTAGCGCTAACCCTAATCACAACTCTAAATTATAACCCAGAATATTAAAACGATTTAATAGTATTTAAGATTTTAAAGTGATAGTTTAAACATAGAGCTATTTTTAGACGTGCTATATTTAGAAACTGCGCGAATTCAATTAGAGAATGATAATGATCATGATCGTAATATTATATTTTATTTTTTACGAGTAAAATCTTAAGTAAAACATCTATTAATTGTTTTTCTTATCGTGACATCTGGTGAAATAAAATAACAATTATAATAACTTTCACTAGTCGCTTTTCAGTAGTCGCTTGAGGCAGTAGATATTAATTATTAATCAGTAGTATAGGCCTAAAATGTAGCACTTAATTTTTTCGTTATTCAGAAATAAATAAGCCAAAGTCACCCCTGACGATATTTAGCTTCGAGGCAGTGCCGGATTTATGTGCTGCGATGCCCTGGGCCATGAAATCTGTGATGCCCTGATACGGTACCTTCCGAGACTTTTTTTATATGATGACCTTTTCTTGTTTTAGGTGATGACCTTTTTTTTGAAGAAGGTACCTTTTTTTTAGTTAAAATTTTTTTCCCTTTTTTTATGCCGCCCCCTGCTTTCCTCTGCTGCCCTGGGCCCCGGCCCAGTCGGCCCATAGCTAAATCCGGCTCTGCCTCGAGGGGGGGGGAGGGTAGAATAAATTTATTAATTTATTATGTCAGTTCAATTCAAGAGAGTATATAAATTTTTATAAATATTTTAATATAATCGTTCAATTCGGTGCGTCGTGACGTGATGCAAGAGGCATTGGCTCTGAATTGCCCAGGACTACTCGGCTACTTTGACTCGGCCTATGGTGACACTACGAACCTCATTTTCGGAGAGTTCTCTATGGACTCAGCAGAAGGCGTACAGCCGGGAGACCCACTCGGTCCTCTGTTCTTCTGCCTGGCAGTGAACTCTCTGCTGCAGGACATCCAGTCAGAGTTTGTGT
>JAQIXG010001097.1:0-24503 GCA_034700105.1 Oconnorella tubifera | reverse complement strand
GCCCCCCCCCCTCCATTCGGGATAAGTTATAGCAATTAAAGTTAGTGTTAAAGAATGTCTACATTTTCACTCTGAAACTTGATTTTGTAAGAAAAGAATTAAAAAAAGGTCATCAAGTAAATTTTAAAAATCCCCCCCGCCCCTACTCAGAAATCCGTTGCGGCGCCTCTGATCTAGACATTGCATAACACATAACATCCTTGACCTAACAGGAATAACTTCATGAAGGTGGCTGGCAACACCATCTGATTCAGTCGTCGAGATTTTCTTCTGCGGCTTTCAACAGCGTTATGTGATCAGTACATTACAACTTGCCCACAAGAGCAAGTAAATGATTACGAAAAGGATGAAGATACACAAAGTCACTGAGAAAGCATCACAAAGGTCAGGTTTTACAATTCAAAGGAAATACAACCAAGCAGTCATGTGTCAAGCTTGCAAGAAAGCGGTGTATATTGCATGTGTTTTGATGCAACACTTACATGAAATGCGAAAACGTTGATAAAGATGAAGGTGTGACCTAACCACTGTAATAGATGATAGATACTAATGCTAAAGACACTAATACTTAAATTTATTAAACTATATTAAAAGTATTCTATTAGATAGACTGTAATTGATGACATTTATCACATAATCAAGCCAGTTAGAGAAGTAGTTAGAGCGTTGGATTCGAAACCGATAGGTCCAGGTTCGAATCCCGGTGAACTCACTATTTCTCAAACTAGCTGCACCCTTTAGTAAGGCGCTTAAATTGACAGCTACATCTTCGACATCGTTATTTACGGTAATCTAGACGTAAAACGTAACCTTAACTTTAACCTTATTATTTGCATTATTCGTAAGTTGGCCGAGCCATCCAACTCGCTCCACCAGCCATCTCCACTCTTACACCTACCCACCCGGGCCCTAACTTTGATTGTTATGTATGGTGCTGTAATACTGTATTTATATTAAACCAATTTTTGCCATGGTTTACGTGTTTTTTCACATTAAATAAATGAGGGGTCAAAATGACCCCTTTGGTGCTTCTAGGTATATCAAATTCTCGGTAGTTCTAGTGTTAAAACATATACACTCTGGGTATTTCATATAGGACAACAATCAATTAATGATTTATGCAAATTGTCATTCACAAAGAAAATTAATTTATTTGATTGAATTAAGAGTGAAGCGTTCACTTGTTAATTTGTTCTTACTTAAATTGTTCATACACCTACTGTCGTTAGAATAGTGCAGAGATGTTTTAATTGAATGTCAGTGTTAGAGCTTGAGTACTTATCAGTCAGATATAACCTGATTTAGGCATCTTGCTAAAGAGTGCAGCAATATATTCTACTTTATTGGGACTTGGACCTGAGATCTATGAGTGCTGAATCAGATGCTGAAACTTTTTATAATCAGCTTAGTGATGATTTAGTACGGAGTATAATGATTGAGATCTTCTACATTTGTTTATTGCTAGTACCATGAGGCCTTGTATCCAGTATCTAGCAATTCACCGTTGAATCTTTTACCTACCTGTCTTAAGCAATCAGTTACATCTATATATTAGAGCCTTAAAAATGTCAAATATCTGATCTAACTTTTAGGATAATCTGAGAAATGAAAGAAATCCCCCGGTCACTGACCCCCCTATGCCCCCCTCAAGTCATCCCAGTCCTCCCCCCTCACATGAGGCCACGCCCCCAGTCAGGCCCCCACGCCCCGCCCACCCTCCATCCTACCAGGAAGTCATTTCTCCTAATAACCATGACATATCTGCTGGGAATCTCCCTACAGCAGGTTTTCCCATCAACTCAGATATTATCGGTAATCTCCTAGATACAGAACGCGTCCGTCCACTGGGGAATTCCCTTAGTTCTCAAAGTATTAATCCACAGAATGAAAATTCCACCATGAGGGAAAGTACAGATCCCTCTAGGAATGTAAATATAGCCACTGCAGGGGGGGAGGGGGGTGAGTATTCAGAGGGGGTAGCTAATATGGAAGTAGATGATGATATATCAGCTGCGTCGGGGGGTGGGATGACATCAGGGGGAGGGACATCAGGAGAGACCCCTAATGAGGAGGGAGGGAGAGGGGAGGAGCCTGCAGGTAGTGGACCTAGTGGGGCCCTGGATGGGGAGGGGGAGGTAGGGAGAAGTTTTGTCATTTGTCTAAATGTGTTTATATTGTCTAGGGAGGGTGGGTGGGTGGGGGGTTAAGAGTTATTTGTAAGAAAGTAAGAATTATTAACAACAGGTCTATGTAAGCTGATTAAACTATGTTGTAGAAGAGTAGTTGAGGAGGAGAGCAAATTGAACTACTTATTATAACTATCACCTTTAACTAAACGCTTATTTCTCACCATTTATACTTGAATTGTTAATTGACTAAAATTAAGATTTGATTAAATTTATAAATTACTGCACTTTAGATGCAGTCCACTTATAGTGTGGTAAAATGTAAAGATAGAAATATATTTGGTCCTAGTTGATAAATACTAGGTTGATAAATATCAGTCAACAAGCCTCTTTACTCATATAAAACATTTACAGCATAACTCTTATTATAATGATGCGGAGCTATCATCTACTAAGTGTTGATCAGACGCACAAGTCTTTCCAGTGATACAGTCTTTGTATCATACAACCTTTCTTATGCTTGCTGTAACCTTTTTCTCTTTTGTCAGTTTAGAGAAATAAATGTATTTTGTTACTAATAAATAACAATTATAAAATCAATGAGTAACTAGAGACAATGAGAGATATATTTGTTTTAATGAAGTTGTTGATGTCTCTGTCTATGTCTGTGTGTGTAGGACGGAGAGACGGACAGTAAAGAGGACATAGCGGCATCCAGAGGGCGGGTCAAACTGTCGGCCATTAAAGGTCGTCAGGACATTGAGCGTCTAGCGGTGAAGCAGCTTAAAGACTTGTTGCTAAGCAACTACGTAGACTACAAAGGATGTTGTGAGAAGAGTGAACTGATTGAGAGAGTCATGAGACTCTGGACTGAACATTCCAAACAACCTAGTCAGTATTCACTGTCTGTCAGTCTGTCTGTCAGTCTGTCTGTCTGTTTGAATGTATGTCTGTCTGTTTGTCTGAATGAATGTATTTCTCTCTGTCTGTCTGTCTGTCTGTTTGTCTGTCTGTCTGTCTGTCTGTATGTCTGTTTGTCTGTCTGTCTATCTATCTGTCTGTCTGTATGGCTGTATGTATGTCTGTATGTATGTAGGACTTTCATTTTGTTGATCATAACAACATACTGTGTGATTAATCTGTTCATGAATGCGTGTTGATAAAACTTGGTAGTAACTTTATACTCATTGTTTAGTTTTTTGTAGAAAGAGTAACTTTGAACTGATAATTGTTATCATACAATATATAGAGATAGAGATTTATTAAGTGTGCATTTATTGTTCAGTTGTAGATCAGTTGGCAGATGATGATCTTTGTCGTGTCTGCATGGACGCTCTCATTGACTGCATCTTACTGGAGTGTGGTCACATGGTCACATGCACTCAGTGTGGCAAGCGTATGGCTGAGTGTCCTATCTGTAGGATGTATGTGTCTCGTGTTGTCCATGTATTCAAATCCTAGGCAATGACAGGGAGACAATCAGAGACGGAGAGAGAGACAAGAGGCCTTAGAACAGGGGATGATGCTGCATGATGATATCAGCAGTGTCATCATTTATTATCATCATATATTCTATCATTATTATTATCATCTACATCATCATCATCATCATCGATATTCTATTCTTGACACAATCTTACATCACTTGTGTCTAAGTTTATAACTGCTTCCTAAGGTTACAACGGATCATTAAATAACTTTATTTGTGCTGATGTGACATTAAGCGTCCAGCAAGTTAACAGCTGCTATCAGCTTCACACACTAAATATAATCTACTATTAATCATTGATTTATTTGCCTTTGTTGCACATAGTAGAGGAGATGACAGCTTATTCATTGTCACTCTTCTTACTATTCAGTATTTACTTGCCTAGTCTTTATTGTAGATATAGATAGATATACTGTAGATATATATATACAGTCTAACATTGGAGTCTTTTCTTTATAAAATAATCGGAAGGACTTGAACTAAGTCCTTATATTAAACGCCTTCTTCATTTTTTATAATAATTATTTTGTTTTAATTGTCAATTTAATCATCAAAAAATGATGGTTAGATGTTTCAATAGTTTTAAAAGTTCAGTAAATGATTGGACTTTAGCGAGATGATTATTTAGAATATATAGACTTGATTATATTCCTCTTTCCCTCCCCCTTTCCACCCACTTTTGACCCCCCCCCACTCCCGGCATGAAATATCAGATTTAATACTTTGTTGATAGCTATATTTTAAGGGTTTGCGTTTGTTTTATCTAGGCCTGAGGTTCAGGGTTTAATTCATTCATTAAATGTTATATCATCAAAATCATCATTATCATCATCATCATCATCATATGCTCTATCATGATAAACTGCCTGTTATCACAAGTTAATATTTTATTTTGACATTTTAATTATTATTATTCAAGAATGAAATCAGTTTTTATAATATTTGCAGTCTTCTTGTACCAATACCTGTTTGTGATTTAGAAGCCAGAGTCTCTCTGTATAGAAATAAAGCAAATAGTTAATGTATGTATGAAATGTAACTGTCTCCCGTTTCAAGTAATATTTACTATTCTACTATTACTCTAAATGTTGTTACTCGAACAAATAGCTTTTAATTAACGCTTTCTTTAATCGTATTGCCATAGATTTACATAAAGTACATGATCAGTGAAATGACGAGTGCCCCTGATCAACGTAAGTCGCTTTACATTCAATGCTTATATTATGTCTAAGACGCCTTGTTCTTTCTTTTAATTACATCGTCTCTTACTAGACTCGCTTCATTTAATATGTAATTAAATATTGAATCTAATTTATAAAGGTGTAAAATATTTAAAAAAAATAATTTGATTGTAAATGAATCAACTGATTATTAGATGACACATTAGTTTGAGTTAATGGTTAAATTAACAGAATGATTATAAGTTGATTACAAGAATATTTATTCAATTATTTTTGTTCTTTAACATTGTTTGGCAATTGATAATAAATGATGTAAATAACAATCTCTTGCTGTCTTTCTTCTTTAATTAGAGCAATTTAGGTATCAGAGTGAGTGAGTGACTGAGTGAGAGAGTGAGTGAGTGAGTGAGTGAGTGAGTGAGTGAGTGAGTGAGTGAGTGAGTGAGTGAGTGAGTGAGTGAATGAGTCTAACATTAAAGGTCAATATTAAGCTCACAAATCTGCTTATATATATGCATATATATTTTGCTGAAGGGTGCAACATGAAAGATTACTTTTACGAAGTAAAATATTTTAACCATTGATACAATGTAACCACTACATTAGTACAGCACCAAATACCAGTAATGACTTATATGTTGAATGTTGTTTATAACAGCACAAAGTCTTAGTTCAATTATCTCGTATAACTAAATGATTTATATTCCCTTATCATTAACAACAAGTTGTAAAGTAGAAAGTTTGAGAATGGACCCACAACCACAACAAATCCCGTTATCAACACGTTGGACATTTTATATATTTAGATATTTTTGCCAATAATTATAATCCAAGGATCATTTCCAGTAGCTATCTGATACTGTGTAGCGAGAAATAAAGATCAAGGCCATCGTTCATTGTCACGAAGCGTCATTTACCAAGCGTTTAGGTTTATAGCCCAATGGTTCCATGCAGTATAAGTTATAACATACATCAATAAACTTATTTAAGAAATAAATTTTAATTACATTTTGTTTGTTTTATATACGTGTCTGATGTTTATGTGTATTGATGTTTATTATGCAATGCATTAAAATGTATATCATTAAAATGTACCTTTATTGTGTATTTGTTGTTGGATGTATTCGCTACTAAGTAGACTTAGATGCAGGTTGCGTGCGTCCATAATCCACGTTACGTTATAATTGGTCTAATCACTCTAGCTACTGTAAACTATTCAAAGCACAATAAATATTGACAGTGGGGTAATGGAGTCTGATCCTGTCTGGATATGCTGATGATCACGTTGAAGTGAATACCGGTTATTCATCTTACAATGTTACCTAGAAGTGAATGAATGATGCATGTCATGAGGGATCCGAGAATACATGAAAGTTATGCAATAATTACAAACTTGCAGCTGATTATGAATTTTGTTCATGTCAGAACATTTTGCAGAAGCTGGTGACTATAGTCTATCTGTACGTTATAAGCTATTGCATTTAATTTAAAGCTGAACTATTACCAGTACTATAGTACTAAGTCTTAAATTATGATTTAAGTCCAGAGTTTAGCTACAGTTAAGACTACATGAACATTATATATTATTATATTTATAATCACCTGCAAATTTACCAAGTAATTTATGATTCTATCTCTATTAGGCTGCTAAATGATTCTCTAGGAAAACCTGGGCACGCCAAACAGGCCTATGTTAATCTATACACAAATAACAGTCTGAAGTGGCAGTTGTAAATATTTGCGAGCAATTTAAATATTCAAGACGCTTATATAATGCTTTAATTTCTTCCAGCCTACAAGCCTATAAGCTAATAGTGGATCTATTGAGACCAGGACCTACTATACTGTAAATTGCCAAAACATTGGCCTATAGTGTTTCGATATATTTCTCCGTATATGTTACGGACTTGGGTGGAGAGCGTGTAAATAATTGATAAGGAAGCGTTATCTCACAAAAATATGTGGTCTCTATCAATAATGGCGCCCACAAAAGGGCGAATATCAAAAGAGCGCGCGCACACAAAGGCGCGCCTCACAAGGGCGACTTCCAATAAAGGCGACACTCAAAAGGGAGCGTTTTGCGATTAAAAGTGTCAGCGTTATCCACTGACTGTAATTAGATGAAGGTAATTATAATGCCATGAACCACGAGTGGTAATAATTAAGAATATAGGAATGCAACTATCTTACTAAGCAGACCTAGATGAATTCTGTACATTTTTAACGCCTTCCGCTCGCCTAAGCCAATGATTTCAATTGCTTCATTAAAGGGCTTTTCTGTTAATTATCACTGAACACTATTTGTTTACATATTACATATTTTTGGAAGTCTGACATTATACATGTATGATAATTTCAACATTACAGTCGCCTTTTGAGTGTCGCTTCTATTAGTCGGTCGCCCTTATTGGGCGCGCCCTAATGTACGCGCCCTTTTGATAACGTCCTGTTGTTGTAGCCCTTATGAGGGTGAACCTTATATGTGATTTGTAGAAGAAACGCAAAGAACATTAATATTGTCTCAATTATACATTAAATATTATTGGCTAAAATAAACTTTCTTATTTTTATTTTAAAAACTGTGATCTTATAAACCACCGTGTACTCGGTAAAGTTTACAATACTTCTCTATAGACAATGAGCCGAGAAGTTATTGTTTCATGCATTATATGCACTGTGACATTAAGTACTGTTCTGTTAGATTATAATATTGCAAGGTAGGCTTATTAAACGATCATTTCATTGAAACATATATTATTTAACTTTGATACAGGAGCGTTGATGTAAGTTTTCTAGTTAATAATTGCCATAGAATTAATCAGGCCCGGTTCGTCCATTAGGCGAACTAGGCAACCGCTTAGGGCCTCTAATTTTAGGGGTCGCCCATTTCGCAAAATATACAATTAAACATCGAGAAAAGCAAAGAAGATAAAGACATGATACTTTTTAAAATAATTTTTGAAATTCTACGAAATAACGTCAGCTAATTTTTTATTTTGTATTAGCTAGATGGCGGTATTGATATTGTTGGTTTAATAAATGATGTTTAAATGAGCCAATGCCCTTTTTCTTCGCTCGCTGGTATATAGAATGGCCACCAAAGTGTAGCTTTGCCTAGGGACGTCAAATATCTAGAGCCTGGCCTGGAATTAATAATATTATGTTATTGCCCTATAATTACATAATATCATCACTATATAAGCTACATATCATACATATCGTCGCCATATAATCACATCATCATAAACTTAGCAACTTTACATGCATTAGGTGCACTGTGACAATATGTTGAGTCTAAAATTTAATAGACGATTTTAGGATAGTATACACAGGCCTATGTGCATTTTATTCATATTAACAGATTCCTTAAAATTGTTTTAAATCACTTAATGCTTTAACTTCATAATAACATGACGTTATTTTAATAAAATTTTGTCATGGTTAAACGATATAGCTCAATAGCTAGCTAGAATAGCTAGTTTTTTTGTGTTACATGGGTTCTCCCTGGAAATCGTTACAATACAGTGCGATCCTGACAGGCTGTAGGCCGATATGCTTGGAGTCTATGCAGTGATTTAACTAAATATATCTCTTTCGATCTCGTTATATCTATTTTAAGTTTTGGAAATATTACATCAAGAATGTAACATATTTGTTTTTTTTCTGCATGGCTAAAAGCAAAGTGAAGTATTGAGTTTTATTGTGTCTGAGATGTCGTCGACTGGGACTGTGGGTAACATAGATGGAGTCGACGTGGGGGTGGTCGTCGCTTACTTTGTCATCGTTCTTGGATTTGGTCTTTGGGTGCGTACAACTTATTATGTGTTAGACAAACAGATGGACAGACGGACGGACGGACGGACGGACGGACAAAATTAATATTGTATATTTAATATCCAATATTAATGTACTTCAGCATCTTATTGGAAATAATTAAGTCTCTTTAATTTGGCCGCAAGTTTTCTCTCAGAGTTATCCAGCTTCTTAAATCCGGTCTATCCACGGATTATATGGAATCGAGACAAAAATTGTATGTCGAATAGACTTTAGATTCTGTCAATCTAACAGCCGTTACAATCAAGCTTCAAAGTTAACAGATAATTTAGTTCCTTCCCTCTACCATAAAACAGCGTTACAACTGGATGTCATATCTTTACAATCCCCCCCCCCTCTCCAGTTTCTTATGTTTCTCTATCAGTTTAACATTGTAAATGTATCAATACCTCTCTTATTAAATTCTGCGTTTCACAGAATCTTTTAAACAATTTATTATACAGTTAGGCCCAGCACACACACTCTATTTGTTTGTGTACATATTTTGCAGTGGGATATATCAGACTACTTGCGAACTTGACTAAGCTTTTCTAAATAATCTAAATTCTAATTTAAGTATAATTATATTAATTAGCTTATGGTTAATATGAATTGTCTAAGAAATATTTGTAAGCTACCGAATACCGAGTCTGTTTACTGTAATATGTTGTTACTGTTGATATTGCTAACAGTCCTCATGTAAGAATCGAGGCAGTGTGTCCGGGTACTTCCTTGCTGGACGCAGCATGCACTTTGTCCTGGTCGGTATTTATTTTCTTTTATTTCTTTATCATAATAACCAATTGTGACCGGTTATTTACTTACTATAAACTATGATGGGAAGGCGTTTAGGGTAAAGCCAGTGACGTAACCAGGAATTGACTAAGGAGGGGGGAGAGAGATTTCCTCCAAAGTTTTAAGTAATGATATTTTTTATATTATCATTTAATTTTGTTCTCCAATCGCGTGTATTTTGTCTCTAATTACATGTATTCAACAAAGTGTTGCATTATATCGTCACAATGGAGGGTTTTACCACTAAAAACGTCTTTAACATGACAAAAATTAACCTCCAATGAGATGGATTATAATATAACCCCTTGCAACCACCCCCTGCTTACGCCACTGAGTAAAGGTTTGAAAAGAATAGCAAGTATATCTCTCAGGTAATGCAAACAGAGCAAGTACTGCTTTGTAATTAATGCTTTCATTGACAATATAAGAGAACTGCTGAGATCGGCTGCTTTCCGTGGACTGTATATATTTTATAAAATTACTTACATTCAGATAAAGACAATTATAGAGATACTTAATGACATCATCGTCACTAGCATAACCATTACAATCATTATAATCATAAATACCTAGTATGCAGTGAATTACAGCTTATTATAGGTGTGAATAAAATGCAGTATATGCACATAGGGAATATTTAATGTTCAACACTGTGCATAATCATCGATAACTAGTAGCCTGTATTATGCTTTTAGTTATTACTATAGTCATTGTTTGATTATAACCCAACATCAAGATGGTATCTTAATATATTATAATATTAGACTTTATATAAGTCCTATACATGTATACTATGATATAAATTAGACTTTATAAATAACTATGGTCTTGTATGTGTCGCGGTAAACAAGCGTGTTGCTACTAAACATGAACCTTGTTGAACTTTTTTTAAATTATTAAATAATAAATAATGTTGTCTATAGGCTTATAACAAACTTTCAATGCAATATTTATGTCATAAATCGATTATAATTATCAGTCTCTGACTTCCTAACTCTGGTCATCATAGTTGATAACGATATGCATTAACTTATGATCTATAAGTAACGTAGCCAAGGGGGGGGTTCCTTCAAACGTTTAAGTGGTAACTTTTTTATCACTTAATGTTGATCTAATTTAAGCTCCGATTACATTATGTGTTTCGTTTCAACTTAAATGAATTATATATTCAACGTAGAGATACTAAGTTAATCGTCACAAAGGGGGGGGGGTTAACAGCTAAACTCACACTTTTAACATCACAAAATAAATGACCTCTAATTAAGGGAAGGTTTGACCCCATAACCCTTCCCTTGCCTACGCCGCTGTGACCTATAATATTATAATAAGAGTATAAATAATTATTTGGCGCAGATTATATTTTAATCTGTGTGGTTGAAATACAGCCTAGAAGGAGCTCTTCCGTCTCCCCCCCCCCCTTCATTGAGAGACAGTTATCATATATTGCTATTAAAATGTAAACTTCTATTACCTATGAGTCTATTGTTCTGAGTTTTGCGTTCCTGCTACTTGTTTCCTTGCAGATAGGTGCCTCACTGTTTGCCAGTAACATAGGCAGTGGACACTTCATAGGCCTGGCTGGATCGGGAGCTACTACCGGTATTGGTATTGCAGCGTTTGAATTGAATGTAAGATTATGTTATTTATATTTATTTAGTTAAAACTTTCTTACACTTCCTGTATGTATTTTATTTATGCGTAATAATGTAAAGTTATAATAATATATTTTATAATTTCGTACTTCATTCCGGAGGTTTTGATTAAGCACAATGAAATGGATAGACATTAGTTTGGAATGGCTTCACTTTGGAGTCATGAGACACAATAAAACTCCATTTAAAACAAACACTGTTAAAATGTTGGATGCAAATGGAAAGACGTTGGAAAAAAGATCCTTCACGATGATCGCCTGTCACGGTCGCAAGCGCCTTCCTAACTCACTGAGGAAGGTTAGAGCAGAGGCACTCAGTGGTCCCAGGGTATCGCAAGCTATTGGGATAAATAGGTAGGTAGTTGACAGGTCAGCATACTTAAGATTCTTCCCTTCAGCCGCAGTCTCAGCTGCAGCCAGGCCCTACCAGAGGGGGGGCCACATGGGCCATATGGCCTGAGCCTCCGATTTTATAGGGGCCTCAAATTTTCAAAATACATTTTTTAAGCATCAAAATAAATTAAATAATAATTCTAAATTTTAAGTTACACTAAATAATTTAACTTAAAGTTGAGTTAAGTTGAGAAATTAATTTCTTTTTCAAATCTAAATTTACAAATCTAAATTTACAAATCTAAATTTACAAATCTAAATCCGATTAATAGAATGAACATTATAAAGATTACGTCACGTAATTAAATAAATTTATTATGTTTTAAAATTTCAATATTATTTTCAAATACCATTAAAAAATTTAAATGAAGAGAAAATTTGATAGTGATGCAAGTAAAAGACGGCGGAGAGAGTTGGCTGAAGAATCATGTACCAACTCCAAGAAAATATATTCGTTTTTAAAAAAATCACAAAATACAGCTCAACTTGAATTAGAAAATCAATCTCAAAGTGTCAGTGCCAGTGGTAACATTGAAAATGAAGCTGTTCCAATTGCAGAAGACCCCATTTTGGAACAACAACCAGCTGGAAATTTGAATATTGTAGACCATGAACACGAAGAACCCGAAATCTCATATCAGGAAGATGCAAGTGCAAGTTCAACTGAATTTCGAAATGAAATGAAAGATGAAATCGCACCGACTTGCGTTGCGCTTTGCTAAAATCTTCCTCTTGGGGCCTCCAATTTATAACTGGCACAGGCCTCTCCAAGCCTCTGTATGGGCCTGGTTGCAGCACACGCGGTAGAAGATCTTAAGAGATGCGAAGCAGCTACTGTCACGTCCCATACGAGATTTTCACCGCCCTGCCAGGGAATCAAAGAGAGGCCGTCTGGGCACTTGCCATCTGCTGAAGGCCGGTGAAAACGAACAGTCTGATGCCACGATGGTTATTATATTTAGTATTAGCGAAGGATAAACTCATTAGATATCAATTTCATTCCAATGCATTTGTATTAATTGGTATATACTTGATTATTATATGACTTCTCCTACAACATTGTTATTTTAAATTGTTTCATTGTTAAATTCACTTTTAAAAAATAAAACGAAAGAAAAAAAGAAAGCATTACAAATTTATTCCAAATCAGATTTATTGACTTTATTAACCATCTTGCTAAGTTATATACAAGAAGCAAATATTTTACTTTGACTAACAAATCAATAATTAAAAGTGATCAAATTTTTTATGACACTTGATAATTGATTAAAAATTATTATTGATGATTGATAATACATTTATGTCAATATTCAGGCAATCTTCATTCTACTGATACTTGGATGGATCTTTGTACCAGTGTATATTGCTTCTGGGGTGAGTGTCATCACAATTATTATCATCATCATTATTTCATTGTGATTGTCGTTGTCATCATTATCATCATCATTGCCATTGTTAGTCTAATTTTCTGATCTTCTATTTGATGTGCCTTGTGACTAAATTCTGTTTGTTTTTGTTTCTTCTGTCGTAGTTCGTGATGAACCTCACGTGTCTACAAATTCTTTTTCTCCCTTCTTTCTGTGACAGCAAAGGCTCTATTTCCTTGCCTCTCCATACATTTAGCATACATGTATGTTGTAGGTATTTACAATGCCTGAATACATACAGAAGAGATTTGGTGGACAAAGAATTCGAGTCTATCTCGCTGTACTAGCTCTACTGCTTTCTATATTCACTAAAGTAGCTGTAAGTTTACATTTATATTATATAAGGCTCTGTGGTTCTTATTAGATAAAATAGTTTTCACACACAAATGCTAATTATTGATTTTGGTATTGAAAACGAAAATGAAAATTGTACATAATCAAGATTTTGTAATAATCTCTTAAAGAAATGCAAATTTATTTAAAAAATTTAATATAAAACTCAAACCCGGAAACTGTATATAAGACAAATGATTCTTTTTTTGCTTCAAACAGCCCAAAATATTTAGTGCAGAATTGATCAAAGTGAATTTATTTATTATCAGGAATCATCATGACCCTTTTCATTGTTTAACTCATAAGCTTCCTACAGTCAATTCTAGTCATAGTTAACAACAGTTACTGCCTGAGCTTATATAAAAAAATATTTTATATTTTTTGAAAATCAGCCGCTATAAATCTTACTTTAAATATAGGCTTAAACTTAGAACATAAACGACTATAGCAATCATAAATTGATAATAAGTCCAATAGATCCTCAAATTTTATTGCCTAGGCTGACACTATAAAGATAATATTATAAAAGTCTACCCATTCAAAATGGATTATATTACAACTCATTGAATATAAAAACTAACACGAAAATTTAAACTAAAATTATATAAATCGTCTTTAAATTTTCTGATATATCTTTACTATTTACAGTCTGCGCAAAATAAAAATGGAAAGGATAAAGCATACGAGTTCCTATTTTTAAAATATAAACAAATATATAATGTTATTAGAGATCACATTAAGTAAATCGACACAAAATTAATTATATGACCTATATATCTATAGGCTGACTTGTATGCTGGGGCGGTGTTCATCACTCAAGCCGTTGATATAAACATCTACATTGCTATCATTATACTACTGGCCATCGCTGCTCTCTTCTCTATTGCAGGTGACGTTTGATCTTTAAACGCGTTCACACTGGTGACTCGGACTCGTAGTTAACATAGGGTTTTTATTCTTTTAGGGTTAACCCAGGGTCAAACTATGGGGCTCAACTCGTAACTCTTTCTGGGGCTCCCTCTGCACTTCAAGTTACCAGTCTGCACAGCTCTAGCATTGCAAGAGCTGTGCAGACTGGTTAATTGAACTGTGGGCGGATCCCAGGTTGTACCGCGAGGAGAATCCCGGATTGAAATCCGGGTAGATAACTTTATAGTCGTTTGTTAAGCCCCGAGTCTTGGGTCGATTCTTGGGGCTTTCTCCGGGCTGGATCCGAGAGAGCACATCGCGTATGAGTTACAAGTGTAAAATGTACTATGTTTAATGTTTCGTCTTGACTCGAATCCAGCACTTTTGAACCCGATGGCTCCCTCACCGTGCCACAGCTAATAACAATCCAGCTATGAGAGATATATTTATTGAAACATTTATTTGTTGTTTTTCTTATAGGAGGATTAACAGCTGTCATATGGACTGACTTCATTCAAACTATTGTAATGATAGTAGGAGCTTTCTATCTGATGATTGTCTGTAAGTATTTCATCTTATCAAATCAAACAAGCCTCTATTTTATTTTATTTTAGCGTCTATTCTATTTTATTCTATTTTTTATTTTTAGCTATTTTCACTAGCAGTGAAAATAGCTAATAATTAAAATAATTTTTGTATGACAATAGCGTTCACCTGTAGATGTTTTCCAACAATAGTTACACGCGATATAATTCTAGTTTACAGCTCGCTGTCAATTAATCTTTGCTTATGTTATTGCAAAAGTATTTTTTAACTAAAAATATAATTATTGTTAATTTATAATGGATACAATCTCTCATTTTAAATATGTAAAATTGAAATAGGAAACTTAATAAACTTTTAAAGCTGTGTTTGACTAAAATTTTGTAATTGATTAAAACTACTGTCGACGTCCTATAGGTGTACAATAATAAAATATTTATAATTATATCATCAGTTATTATATAAGTAGTAATGATGTTATGATCTATTACTAACTTAATAATGGACCACTTGGCACTTACTATGCTAAAGTTAGTGCAGTGTGTTAGTAATATATCATTTATATAGTTATATATTAATGTTACAAGTCGTCAAACTTCTTCTATCTTATTTATTGACTAAAAAGATTTAGCAAGAAGTCAATCTCTGACATATGTGCCAGCACTGTTTAGCACTCTTTAGATGTCCAATGATGGCTTAGTATTTTTAAAAGGTTGAGGATCATGTGATGGGGTGAAATAAATTTGTAGAACCCTTGTATTGAATGAGATCAATGCTTGCAAGCAACTGTGCATTAACAGATCATAGACAGATATAGACATATATAATAGATATCTACGTAGACGTATATAAGATTTCATTCTTGTTTTGTCTCGATAGACATCACTGATATGCATTGTGTATATATTTTCCTGTTTCGGTTTTTTGAATGAAGACCTATGTTCTTATTCTTTAGTTATTTTTTCTTTAATAACTTGGAAAAAACCTTTCATATAGTATCATTTGTTGCTATGTCTTTATGGTTTGATTTACTTTAGTCGTGAAAGGAAATGAATCAGTTAATATATAATTATCAGCTCTTTATAGGTTTGACAGAAGTGAGTTTTCCAGTATTATGGAATAGCTATCTGTTCACTGCGTCCAACACGTCTAAGGTAAGAATAATAATGAATGGATCAGATGACAAGTGCGGCTATCCACCTGACAACTCTCTTCATCTCTTCCGGTCAGCCTCTGACCCGGGTCTGCCTTGGTCGGGCATCATCTTTGGTCTGACCATTTCATCTGTCTGGTACTGGTGTTCAGATCAGGTACGTGGCTTGAGAGAAGGGTACATTATGTTAAAGATTCTGATGTTTAACATAATGTACCCTGTAAAAGATAATAGGCTGTAGTGTAAAAGTGTGCAACATGATTGAAGATGACAGAAATGTGTGTTGTTATCTTGTATAGAGACTATCATATACAAAGTTACAGTTGTTAATTGATAATGCAACGTTTTGTCAGCTCAATGCCACAGAGAAGAATGGGTTGTGGAGTAATAACCCCCTCCCCCCATCGGAGGCATAAACAATTATTTTGTGAATCATTAAGGTATCAGTGTAGTGGTAAATCTCCCCCCCCCCTGTGACGATTTAATGATAAAATTTTCTTTGAAAACACGTATGCCAAGACAAAATACATGTTTGGAAGAGACTAAACTGAGTGATTACCTGAAAAAAAATAAAGGTAATCTCTATAAAGGACATTTTTTGAGCAAACCTTCACTCACCTCCTATACTGATTCCTGGTTACTTTCCGGTGGATCCGAAAAACAGTTGAGCAACAAGAGTTTTGGCAGCCAATCATAACTCGCGCTTTATTTCATAGCAGTTGGTTTTTCTCTGGCGTGTGCCTAGGCACTATGCTAAGCTTGGCTTACCTCTGCTAAGCTTGGCTGCTGAAGCTGTCAAATACTTTAACTGCCTGCGACTTGGTGTCTAAAGTTTTTTCTATCCAGGTCACACCATATATTACGTCTATTGTCATATGGTTTATGTGTGACTTTTCCTACATAACTAAAATATTAGCGCATGCTCGTAGCATTTATGGTAATAAATATTTATGCAATCTAACATATTACTGGTCCTAAATTGTAGTCTAATAATACATAGTTGCAGCTATTAACATCATCATTATTAATTATTAATGCTTTCTTTTCTTGGTATCAGTTCAAATCTTGTTTTGAGTAGTTAATGTATCTGTCATCTGATATAAATAGACTCTATGTCAAGCAGCCTAAATGTTGATCTATACATTTGATCTAGGTTGATCTATACATTTGATCTAGGTTGATCTATACATTTGATCTAGGTTGATCTATACATTTGATCAAGGTTGATCTATACAATCTATCAAAGCTCGAGCAATAAAAACATTGAACAATAATAACACATGAAATATTAAATTAAACCAAATAAAAAAATATAAATTAATGTCAGTAAAATATTTCAATATTACATGTCAAAAAATCCTAAAATCATAGTTAACTTCATAATTATAATTTATACACTAGGGGCAAGTTAGGTTGAAAACTTTCTACATTCAAGTGACTTGTTTGTGTTATTTTAATTGATGGCATATAAACAGAAAATTAAATTAGTATTGAAAAAGAAGACGCATACAAATTACATTAAGCTTCGTTAAGGAAAACTAAAAGATACCATACCAGTAGCTACACAACACAAAGATAACATTTTTGACAGCTAAGAATTTATCTTTCATAGTTTCCTAGTAGCTGCGCTAGACCAAACTGGCTGACAGGCAAATGATTCGCGGTGCATCAGCGAGACTGCAATGGGCTGATGTCAGTTAGGCCAATGTGCCAGTAATAAGACTGTCATGAAACGAGAGTTCTAATTTGGTTGTTTGGACGCATGTTGCTGAACTGTATGCGGGTCGACCGGAAAGCTTCCCGGTTACTCCACTTCATCAGATGATCATAACAATAAAGATGTTGATAAAATGATAAGATGACTGTTGTTTACTTAGGTGATAGTGCAGAGAGCACTGGCAGCCAAAGATTACTCTCACGCCAAGGCAGGCTGCATACTTGCTGGCTATCTGAAGTTTTTGCCTATGTGGCTGATTGTGGTACCAGGCATGGTGTCACGTATCTTATATGAAGGTATGTACCTCAAGTTCTCTCATGACTGTCTGTTAATGGCTGACTGGCAGCTCTGTCTGTCTACTTAGTAGTGGATTGTTGATTCAAATCTCAATGGAACATTGTGTACATATTATAGCTGCAAATATCTAAAATAATACATCATTAATTAAACGTTCTGACATCTCAGTGATCAGTTGTTTATTAGATATGTCACTATGCTGTGTGTGCTATTGTTAACTAATTTAGTTGCTCTGTGTTGATTAGAGACCCTTGTTATTTGAGATATATTATAAAACTGGGCACATGTAAACGATTGGGGTGCTGAAGTTAAGTTACTAATAACTAAAGATGTAAAGATGCAGATAAAATGAATAGAGTCTCTGAATATGTGTTCAAACTTATCCCTGATACTATAATGCACTTTATATTTTTAAATTGACAAACATTCTCGGTTACAAAGTGCCAAGTTTTGCTTTAATTCTGATTGATGCCTTGCTGTTAGTTCAGGTAGTCTGATAAAAAAATAATTGATATAAAAATAATAATGTAACAAATTACAGTCTATAATTACATAAGTGAATCTTACATGCTTTGCCTTGATGCAGATGAGATTGCGTGTTCAGACCCTGCAGTGTGTGAACGCTTCTGTGGCTCCACTGTGGGATGCACCAACATAGCCTACCCCCTCCTTGTCATACGCCTCATGCCATCAGGGGCCCGGGGCCTCATGCTGGCTGTCATGATGTCTGCTCTTGTGTCATCTCTTACTTCTATATTCAACAGCAGCAGTACAATCTTCACAGTCGACATTTGGAGCAGATTTAGACCATATTCAAGTAATACTGAACTGATGCTGGTCAGCAGGTAAGACAATGCAAGATCAATGTCTAGACTCAAGGTCAATAATCTAGACACTGTACTTGAAATTATATTGAGAAACACTGCTTGTTATTAATTTATTAATTGACGTGCTGTAGAACAGATGTTAATTTTATATTATTGCTCATGCACATTAGCTTTTCTTTCATTTTTTGTCATTGCTTTCTTTCAGTAGATTTAACTTTTTAAGCTTTTACACTTTACTATTATTAATAGATTGAAAAGCTCTGAAAGAAATTTTACATGTTATATCACGACTGCACAATTGATTAGTTTAAATATTAAAAATTTAGATAAGAATTTTATTACTGGTAGCAGTCTCTGATATTTAGATTTAACTCATTAGTTTTTATGCTGTGTTTACATCATCAGACTGTTTGTCCTGGCGATGGCTGGTATAGGCATAGCTTGGATTCCTATCGTACAAAACTTTACTCAACTCTTTGACTACATACAAAGTGTTACTAGCTTTCTATCTCCGCCCATCTGTGCTGTCTACGTACTCGCTGTGCTTTGGAAACGAACCAATGAAACGGTAGATTCTGTATCGATGGGAGGAGCTTATAATAGTGTATAATAATCCTAGCCTAACACACCTCCACCACTGAAAATTTTCAAAATATATATTTGTAAAATACTTCGAGAATGCCAATAAAGCTTTGTTAAATTTATATCGAAGTTTTTTTATATAAAAATTTCATACCTTTTGATCATATTCTGTAATTAAATATTAAATTTCTTCCTCTACAAACTGACAAATAAGTACTTCAGAATATTTAAATATTATTGCATTTTAACTAGGGGTTATTTTAACAGGCCCACTGTGTGTGTATAATTAAATTGTTAATGCATTGATCTGAATGATTTGACATCTTGTTGCAGGGCGCATTCTGGGGCCTCATGGTAGGCCTGGTGGTAGGCGTGACTAGATTTGCCTGGGAGAGCGCCTACAGTCAGGCGGGCTGTGGGGCCGCTGACCCCCGCCCCTCTATCATTGCAGACGTGCATTACCTTCACTTTGGCATGCTTCTTTTTGGACTAGTCTTTATCATCGTGGTCGTCATCAGTCTGTTGACTAAACCAATTGAGGAGAAATATGTTAGTTTTATCATTCTCATCATCATCATCATCGTCGTCGTCGTCGTCGTCATCGTCGTCGTCGTCATCATCATCATCATCATTATTATCATCATCGTCATCACCATTATCATGCTGTATTTTGCTGTATTCAGTTGGTTCGTCTGACGTTTCAAGATCGCTACAGTAAGAAAGAGCGTCTTGATATTCCAGAGAAGGGGAATTCTGTGGGCGTGGCTGACCAGGACGTCGCTGAGGGGCGGGGCAACGCCCCTGAGGACTTGTCAGTCAACGAGGCACCCCATACTAATATAGGTATTAGAGATAGGGTACTTTTATTATTTAGAAATAGTAAACATTCAACAGTCCACTGAATTAAATGAAATCTTTACTCAACAGCAATCTCTACAGGAAAAAATTAAAGCAAAAAGATTTAGTCGTCGTTTTAATACTGCAAAGTTACTTGCTCTATTGATAATGCTTTGATCACTTCTTTTATAGATGTATTACATGTACATGGCATATGAAATGTACATGTAGATGCAATAAATTAATCTTTATTGTGAATATTTAATTCTTATGTTTACTTTTTATTTCTTTACTTTTTTTCATTTTGTAAAATTGTAATTATAAATATTGGTTATATGACTGCGAGAAACATAAGTTTTTAGTGAAGACAAGTTTCTGTAATCATTTCCGTTTTTGTTTGCACACAGACCAGAAGATACTTGCATGTTGGCGTTTGTCGTACCATTGGATCTGCGGCATAGAAAAAACCATAGAAAGAAAAATGACAAAAGAGGAGAAACACGCTCTGGATGTTTCTTCTCTCGATGAAAATCCTACAAAGAAATTACTTTGCAACATAAACGCTGTCCTTATTATGTTGCTTACAGTATTTTATTGGGGATTTTTTGCCTAGTCAACATTGGCTTGCACCAACAGCAATTTCTACTTGCTTAGTTTAAAGCTGAAAAACTTTTTCTGTCCCTGCTGTAGTATTAATTCTTATTTTTGAGGCTACTGCAGAAATAACGCATAGCTTGCATAATTTATTTTAAGTTAGAAAAAATCTACCATAATGTTTTATCTTTTAATTAGCTACGTGATTTATATTCAAACCCAAAGTTTTACATGTTTTCAATCTTTGATATGAAAAGTCAATATCATATCAAAGTTCATGTGATTGAATAGTTAGAAATCATGATAAATTTAAACAATATTACATATAAAATTATAATTTATTATATATTTTATTGCAAAGATTCAAAGATTTGATCATAGATAAATTATTTGTTTATTTTATGACACGGCGGCTTTTTGTGCGCGGGGAAAACTAGATTGGATGTTTTAAAAAGTGAGAGAGAACGTTGCTATAATGTGGACCCTTTAAAAACTGTTTATTTATTTTCAGAGATATTTGAAATGATGACAATCTTAACCCATAAACTAAATCATTATTAAGTTTAAGTTCAGAAATGCTGATCTATGTTATACTATGAAGAAGATTGCCAGACTACTGCAGATGTATTATTTATATGGATGCTTCTTAATTATTGTTATAATTTAAAAAAAACTTAAGTAGATTTTAATTGTCTTCTTCTTGATCTAGTTCTATAATTCCATCCACTCCACCTAGTTCTATAGAGTTCCATCGTCTATTAACGATGTTCCATTATTGAATATTCCATAATGTTGACCTAATATCACAGCTTCAATCATCCCTATTCCATTTTCTTCACTCCAAGTTCCAATATCCCATCAGCGTACCCTTGTTCCTTCATTTTCCAAACGCTCCACCAAATTCCACTATTCCAACTTCTCCGTATTCCACTGTTCTTTCTTGGCTAACTTCTCAGCCTTTAAGTTCTTGATGTTGACATGGAACCTTATGCAGCAGAGAATGAAGACTACGAGATAGATGAGCGCAGTGATCCAAGAGTTGATGGCGTTCTGTGTGTACAGCTGCTCCACGTACGTGTAGTTGTAGTTGACTGCAGCAAACTCGTCTTGCTTGAGAGGTATATCAGGGGACAGCGTGGGGGCTTGCACATAGAAGAATATACCTATTAGGCCCTGTAACACAATGTTAAATGACACTTTATTTAACTTAATTTGACTTGTGATCAATTTATCAACCCTTTTTTTCCTTATACAGACACTCTGTACAAGGCAGACAGTCTGCCTTCCTCTTTTATCCTTTCGTCGCCGCTTTCGCGCTCTCTCTCTCTCTCTCTCCCTCTCTCTCTCCCTCTCCCACTCTCTCTCTCTCTCTCATTTTCTCTTTCTCTCTCGCTCTCTTTATAACTACCAGCATAATAAAGCCCCAGAGACTAAGAAATGCGCAGCAAGCCGAACACTTGATCCCACAGCAAACCATGATCTCTGTCAATCTCTTATGTCTTTATCTGCAATTATTCAATGAATGCAGCAACATTTATACGAAATCTTTGCTTAAATCTTTGATTCAGAAAATAAGAGCCTTCCGCTTTTGGCAGATCCAACGGAGGGACGATTGGGCCTCCAATAGATACGCCACTTGAATAGATTTAATTACAAGCTTACAATTAAATCTATATTTATACAATTATATCACAAAATGTAAAAAATGTGTCTGTATAGTGTGAATTTAAAGGACCCCCTTGCTGTGTTTAATTACACGGAGACCAAAAACTGAGTGAACTGAAAAAAAGAAGAAAAAGTAATCGCTTCATTTTACTAAGAAAAATTTCTTCACTCGATGAATTTTAGGCGATTGTTTGGACTAAATCGAAGGGTTGATGTTAAAAATCTAAAACCATAAATGTCGCCCTCCCCCCCTCCTCCTTCTGGATGGCTGTTATCCGCCACTACCGACGACGCTCGGCACGACGCTTCGGACGAAATGGGACTGAATCCCGATAGAGTCCATGGCCTTACCTGCAGGATATCACAAGGACCCCTCCTTGTGAAATCCTGGCTACGCCATAGTAGCCACTGCATTTAGATCTATTATATAACAGATCTATAGGTATGTATACTTATATACTTTTTGTATACAAGTAGTTTAGTTGTGAATGGATTTTCATCCCAAACATTAAGTGATGACATTTTCTTTTTTATCACTTAATTTCTGGTCTATAGCGCAACCGTTTCTTGGCTAAATTTTTCACTAAATGGAAAAACTAAATTTTTGAATGGAAGCTTATAATCCCATTATCCTTCGCCCGATTTCCCTTAGATTTCCCACTGAGAAAGATGTACGTATTCAAAAGTTGAAATGACATTTAAAATTAATTTAGATGTTCAGTTTCTGAGATGGGGGGAATGAAAATTTAAAACAAGTCTATCTTTATTGGAACTCACACAGTTACTTTTTTTTCCGGAAGCATAATTTTTTATCGCTAACCTTAGAAACAAGAAGTGAAACAATAAATCATTCTATTAATATTACGGTAGGCAATTATCCTTTACTAGTTTTAATAATTAGAAATTGGAGCAATTAAAACTTTTAATTATTAAATGAAAGTTATATATTCCGTTCTCTTATCTGACTGTAGTTCGTCTTTGGGCCTACAGGCTAAGGCCTATATATAAATCTAATCCAAGGCAGTGGTGTCCGATATCGCTTCTTGATTTAATATAATTATTATAATTATTTTTATTTTATAGTTTTATTAATGAAGATAGTATTCTTATATTATTAAAAATATAATTTTAATAATATTTTAATCTCAAATTAATTTAGATGTTACATTTTCTGAGGTGGGGGGAAAGAAAATTTAAGAGAAGTCCCTAACTCCTTTATTCAAAGTTCATTTTAATTTTATTATTGAAGATATTATTTTAATAAAAAAATCACTTAGATTTACCTACCTGTAGGCCCTGACTGAAGAAAGCAATCCTGGTGTAAACCTAGCGATCATTGAGGACAAGTGCATCTGTAGAGATATCATCGTTAAGTTGAACTGATTCTCTAACAAAGTAACAATCGTGTTACACTTCAAACGTAAGTGTAGTAAAAGTAAAACTAGGCTAAGCCCCCCTCCCATATCATTTCATCAAACTGTAGTATTCAAAGATTTGCTTAAGATGTTTCAACAACCTACATGGCCATGCTAATAATGAATGTGTATTAAAAAGTTCATATGATTAACTATACAAAGTAATTTAATCGCTTCTAAACTGTTTAAATGCAGACCTAGTTTAGTCAATTTTGGCAAAAAAATGTCTAAAAACTTATTTATAAGAGTAGTCAAAAAAATGTCAGAGTTAATTAAATTGAGTTGCATTTAAACGTTGAACTAATTAAGTTTGATTCAAAATATGAAGTGACAATGTCAACTCAAGATCATAAATATTGTAATGCGTCCAACAAATCTTCCCCATACACATCCTCTCTCTATCTATCTCTTTCTCTCTGTCAATCTCTCTCTCTACCTCTCTCTTTCTCTCTGTCAATCTATCTCTCTCTCTCTATCTCTCTCTTTCTCTCTGTCAATCTCTCTATTTCTCTCGTTCTCTCTGTCTATCTGTATTGAGTGCTACACTCAGTTATGTAAGTAGAACTCTTAACAGAATGTAATACCATGTGTCTAAATAAAATGTCTATATAAAAATATCCAGTGCAGACCAGTCTAATTAAATTTATTAAAATTAACATTTTAATTTAATATATATATATATATACAGGGTGGGGCAAAAAAAAATATAACCCGACGGAAAATGTGATATCTTTGTCAATTCACAATATTTTCGCT
>JAQIXG010001096.1:0-24510 GCA_034700105.1 Oconnorella tubifera | reverse complement strand
ACTTTACAAAGTGCCTGAAAAAGTCAGGCACTTTACAAAGTTCCTAACTTGACAGATTGACTGTAACATATATATATGTTCATATTTATATGTTGTACGTGAATTAAGGAACGATATTATGAAGATTATTTTTCTTATTATCATTATTATTATTATTATTATTATTATTATTATTACTTTAGATTGTGCTTTACATGCCTAAATGTATTATTATGATTATTATGATTATTATGCTGTAGGAGAAGGAACACATGCATCAGTTTGGCTTGACTATAGAGTTACATCATCGTTATCTTTTCCGCAACATTATCTATGCTGACCTGCAGGCTTATCTACTCATACTGGAACCTAGACTTAGGTAATCGTTGTTTAACTTGCGATTAAAGTTTATTTAAACTTTGATTTAACTTAATGCAGATTTATGAGAGGAATCATAGTTTAATCAATGTTGCTAAACTTAGATTTAACTTAAGGTGTACTTAGATAAGTAATCGTAGTTTAACTTTCGATTAACGCTGGGTTAAACTTTGATTTGTTATGTTAAACTTAGATTTAACTTATGACAGACTTATGTAAGTAATCGTAGTTTAAGTTAACTCTTTAGACCCTAGAGTGCTTGCTATTAAAGCTTTTATTAAACTTAGATTTAAAGATTGTAATGAAAATTTAATTGATAAATTAAGAGTCAGTTACTGGAAGGTTGTTTATTAGGGTTAAGTTTAACGTTGCCAATTACTGTATTATATGAATACAGTCTCAGATGTTGCAGTCAATTTAAGCGTCTTACTAAAGGGTGAAACTAATTAGTGATATAGTAAGATTAATAGTTTTTTGTGATGCTGTGATGTTAAGCAAGAAAGAAAAAAGAGATTTTAATATCTAGTGCTCTTTATTGTCAAATATATAAATTATTCTTAAATTCATCTTGGCTCTTGAGTTGATTTTTCACTCATTATTTTATATCATTATTTTATCTAATATTATGAAAATTAAGGTCATATCTTTACTCTTCTTGTTTCTGTTCTCCCTTCCCTCGCCTGCTAGGAGTCTAGCAATGGTAAAAGAGTTAGGAGTTGAAGAGACAGGCTATGTTGATTTACTGCATCGCTATTATAAGTTCCAGGATGATATGAATAGTTTGTCAGCGGAATGGAATAACGTCAAGCCATTGATTGATGCATATAATAAACAACAGGTCTCTGATAGTTTTCCCAACGTTGGGAATAAAATGAGTGGAAGTTTTGGGAACTCCTGTCATTTCCAAAGGAAATTATTTGCTGCGATGGGTTAAGAGTCAAGCGTTCACTCTTCACTTGGTTTATACTCGCACAGTTTACAACATGTCACTAAATAGTCTTTTTGCGCTGATGTGACATTAAGCAATAAAAAATGAGTGTATACATTTAAAATATCAAAAATCACCGCTGTTAGGGCAGTGGTAGTTGAAGTAGGGCGTCTTACTAAAGGGTGCAACAAGCTATCTAGTGAACACTCTCCGGATTCAAACCCGTTGTCTCCATTTATAATCATTTAACTTAACGCTTGTAGACTGCAGCTAAGTTGAGACAATGTATTTTACAAGAAGATTGGAATCTGTTTAAAGCTCAGCGCAGACTTGCTGCGTTAGACAGCAGCAGCGGATCAAGTAGTAACCCTTTACATAACAGGTCTAGCTTTGTTTTGAGATTATTCAATGAGTGTCATAAAGAGTTCATGACATTATTAGGGTTAGAGTTAGGAGTCATACTGGATATAATGTCATGTACTATATGTTGTGAATTATGTTTCAAGAATCATATGTTATGAATTGTGTGTCATAAATCATATGTCATGAACCAAATATCATGAATCATATATCATGAACCAAATATCATAAATCATATATCATGAACCAAATATCATAAATCATATTTCATGAACCATGTCATGAACCACGTTAAAAATCATATGCCATGAACCGTATATATTTTTTAGTCATATATATGTTTAAAAAAAATAGAATCTTAGAACTGTGTACACTGTATAGAGCTGGATCATAAACTATTTCTATAATATAAATAATATAATATATGTTATAATATATGATCTTATTATGTTTTATATGATGATTGCATCTTATCAATAAATCATGTGTTTGCTAAGCAGATTTTTTATATATTTTTTATAACATTTAATATATATTTATTATGTGTATAAAATGTATATATAAATATAGCATTTAAATATGTATATATGTGTATATATGTATAATATGTGTATATACGTATAAATATATATATATAAATAAATTGTGTATAGTTGAGATTTCTAATATGTGTTGTTTAGACTGGAGAAAGCTTTAGTAGAAAACATGTGGCAGATGTTACAAGAAAGATCATTGGTTGAAAATCAAGACTCCTCCCACTTATGCCTCAACTATAATAGCAACTGGTAGAGAACTTTTGCTTTGTATCAAAACTTTCACTCATCTATTGTTCTTGGATTTTTATTTACGAATAAAAATGGGTTAATTTTTGTCACCAAACATTCCCAAATTAAAATTATATAAATTTTAGAGTGAAGCATTCACTCATCACTCGGTTTAAACGTTATCATTGACCAGTTCAAAACGTGTAGTGTAATTGATTTTTGTGCTGATGTGACGTTATAGTTGAGATTTAATTGAAGGATCATGTGTGACGTCTCTTTAGTTTGCATTGCCTTTATAAAACGGATGTGTCTTTGTTTGTTATCATTGTGTAGTAAACAAACTGAAGTTAATTTGATTGCATGTTTGATTGATTGTTTGTTTCATTGACCCGGATCAGCATCGATTAAATAACTATTTAATTGACTGATTGATTAATTGCCTCAGTAATTAACTGGGTGATTAATTGAGTGATTGATCACTGATTTTTGATTAACTGGGTGATTAATTGAGTGATTGATTGATTAACAGTCGAATTGATTGATTTATTGATTGTTTAATTAAATCATTACTTCTTTTCTTTAATGATTCACAGTTTAATTGTACAATTGACTGATTATTTAATTAATTGACTGATTAACTGATTATTGAATTGATTGAATGATTAATTGATTGACTGATTAATTGATTGACTGATTAATTGATTGACTGATTAATTGATGGATTGATTGACTGATTAATGTAATTGATCTATTGATTTACTGATGTAATTGATCTACTGATTAATTGATTGGCTGATTGATTGACAAATTAATTAATTGACTGATTAATTGATTGACTAATTGATTGATTAATGAATTAAATGACTGATTGATCGATTAAATGATTGTTCAATGAAATGATTGACTTGCTACTGACTGACTTTTTTCATCTTTCTCACATTCCATCATTCCTTGCACAGCTGCTCATGTGATGACTGCTCCGGATTCTTCTCAACCAATCACAGCTCTTCCCGCGATCACATGACCTCTTACAGCCAATCAGATTACTTGTCTCCCATTGGTCCAATGATCTACAGTTTAGAGGGTGCGGGGGAGGGAGGGTGTGTGGGTGGGGGGAGTGAGTACGAGTCAGTCAATGCTAGTACTGGCTTGTATCTGCAGTACTTTGATGAAAACTATAGGTACATTAAGTACACATCATTATCAGCAGTATCATCATTTCTATCGTCATTATTATCATCTATCATCATCGTCATCATCAGCGTTATTATCATTATTATCATTGTTGTCAATGTAATAATTATTATCGTACTTTGATATTTTGATATTACTTTAAACTTATGCATTCTGATAGTTAAATGATTTTTCTAATTGTTACTATGAGTTAGCGACATTGCGAGCACATTCTTCTTGTTTTTTTCCCCCCCATGGACTTTACTGTCAGAACTATAAAAAATATTATTCTATTGTTTTATTTATTGTTTTCTATCTTTTCATCATTTTCATCTCGTTGTCATCATTTCATTATTATCAATGTAATAATCATCATTATTGTTATTGCATTATTGTCAATATAATTATCATGATTATTGTTGTCATTATTTTAGTTGTTATACATATTGATTGATTGACTAATGCAGAGCTGGCGAACCTATGGCACGCGTGCCCAAAGTGCCACGCGAGATGATTTTGTAAGGCACGCCATACTCTTATGATGAAAAAAAAAATTTGATAATATTAGTAGTATGAAATCATTGAAATTGCTATTTGGCACTTCAGCAGGATTTTTTATTAAATTTTTTTACACACAGTTCTTTAGAATTAATTTGAGATGTCAGAATATATATTCTAATTTTTTTTTAATTTTAGCGAAAAATTATAGAAAATATTATAATTTATAAATTTTCCTATTTATAAATGCAGCACATGGAAAAAGAAATAGCAGTGGCGATTTTGTCAATTTTCTCATCTAGTTACTCGCGCGAATCGTTGTTTTCAACGATGAATTTCATAAAATCGGACATCAGAAAGCATTTAACTGATGACTCGAGTGCAGCTTGCGTAGCTTGGAAGAATATAAAATATTATCCGGATATAAAACTTTTATCATCTTCCTTACAACAACAAAAGTCTCATTCATTTTACTAAGATTCTAATAGCCCGTTGCACGACTCCGATTTAAGATTTTAAGCGCCGTGCAACCGGCTTTGAGTCTAAGAACCAAAAGCGCATTAAATATGTTTTTATAGTAAAATTATAGTGAACGTAGTTTTGATAAAGTTTTAGTTACAACTATTCTATTTGATCAAATTAAATGTATTATAGGTACACACTCTGCACATAAAAAAATCGAGTAAAATTTGGAAAAAAGAATTTGCATGATAGAACGTTGTTGTTCTTCAAATTGAAAATATAGGCACGCGATCTGAAAAAGGTTCGCCAGTGCTGGACTAATGGATCAGTTTACTGATTATATAACTGTCCGCTTGATTAATTGAACGATCATTGATTGTTTTTGACTTATTGACTGATGTTACATTTAGCATCACGTTTATGTTTGATTGTTTCCTTACTTAATTCATTAATAGTTTAATTGAGTTATTGATTGAGTGATTAAATTGACTGACTATGCATCTGTCATCATCTTTACTTGTTCTCTAATCTTTCTTCTTGATGTACCCTGCTTTCAAGCTAATAGTTTATTGTCTTGTTCTCTGATCTTTTTTTCTTGATGTACCGTTTTACCAGCCTACAGTTTATCATCTTATTTTCTGAAATTTCTTCTCTCTGTACCCTTCTATCAAGACTGTTTCATATCTCTTCTGTCAGGTTTTGTAATGGAGACATTCTATCAGAAGACATATTGTGTGACAATATGACTTACATCAGTGGTCCCAACCCTAGCCCTAATCTTAGCCCTGACTCTAGCCCTAACCCTAGTCCTAACTATAACCCAACTTATAACCCTAATCCTAGCCCTAATTCTCAGTCATCTTCTCAGTCGAGTCTTATTAGTTGTGATGCTCTTGTTCCTGCTCTTGATTCCGCAGTGCGTGTAAGATCATCCTCGGTAAATGACGCGGTACTAGGTGGGAAAGGGATGCTGGGGGATGGGGGATTGGGGATAAGGGGCAGGGGAGATGGGAGGGCTTTATCTGAGAGGAGTGTATGTGTTAGAGTTGATAAGACGTCTCTCTGTCAGTCTGGGAGAGAGATTGGAAGGGCTGACAAGAGAGTCTTGCATGGGCAAGCTGATTCGGTTATTATACTTACTTATAGACTTATATTTACTTATATACTTATATTTATTTACTTATTTATAGTATCAAGACTTGACTAGACTTGACTAGACTAACACAGTTTATTTATATTGAGCACAATGCTTTGATATTGAGCACAATGCTTTTAATAAGCCTTTTATATTTAGCGCAATGCTTTTCTGTTTAGCACAATGCTTTTCTGTTTAGCACAATGCTTTTATGTTTAGCACAATGCTTTTATGTTTAGCACATTGCTTTTATGTTTAGCGCAATGCTCATATGTTTAACTGCCATAATGTCATTATAAGCAGATGAAAGAATATTTCAATTAAATAACTGTAATAATAATGGGCCTTGCATATTTTAACCACTGTATATAGAAAATTTGCTTTTGAGCTCAGCAGGCTCCCTGGAATCTACTATTAGTTTCCTATACTGCAGTGGCTTTGAGCAAAAACTCTCTGTGATATGCTTATAATGACATTATGCTGCTAAATATAAAATCATCACCATTGTGCTATGTATAAAAGCATTGCGCTAAATATAACAGCATTGTGCTAAACATAAAAGCATTGTTTTACATATAAAAGCATTGTACAAAATATAAAAGCAATTTTCTGAATAAGATAAAACAAAATAGAAATCATCGTATGTATTATTTAAAAAATGTTATTAATGATGAAATTATTTCCATTTGTAATCGCTATGGGTTTTCAGATTTGAATTCCAATGTTAATTTTAAGAAAAGCATGTTTTCTTATTTTGAATCTATTATATTCTGATTGTATTGTTTGTGTTATGTGACTTTTGATCATTGCTTGATATTTGAATGTTTACTAACTTATCTGCACTGATGAGGTGCACTATAATTGACGATTTATTTATTTATGTTTATTTTCACTATGTTTATACTGCTTTTTGAGCGAATTAAAGATATATATATATATATATATTGTGCTTAGCATGAAAGCGGTGTGTAATTTAATCTGATATAAAAAAATCTTTGCATTTGTATCATTGTGATAATGATGTTACTATTGTAGCAACATGGCCGACTATCCTCGTATAAAATTGCTGAGTCATCATTTAATCATAACTTAAGAGATCAGTCAGAGTCCAGTAATATTGCAAACAATGATTACGATGATGACGGTGATGATGAAGACGATGGTGATGATAATGATGAAGATGATGACAGTGATGAGGATGATGATGACAGAGGCTATGAGAATGAAGGAAGGGTTAAAGGAAGGGTAACAGGGGATGCAGGAAAGTTTTGTGTTCCAGAAACTAAGGCAAGTTGATAGATATATATTTTTGAAAAGGTTAAAAAATTTGATTTAATATAAAATCATTTTTGTATTATTTTTTATGCCAGTGATTAATAGCTTTAAAGGGGTGAAAGAGTCAGGGATTATGATTGATAGATTAGCTGCCTGTCTTCTTTTGGAACATTAGTTAATTTTAGCACTTTATCCAATGTCATACCCCAAATGAATATTATTTACTGCGCTGTGTTAAGAGACAAGCGTTCACTCATCACTTGGTTTATACACATGCAGTTCACATATAACTCCTTATTAACTTCTTATCTAAGATATTGCAACTTGACAATAAAATACTTTACTATTGAAGAGGCTCGTTAGAGAAATGGTTAGAGTGCTGGACTCGGACGCGACAGGTCCGGATTTGAATCTTTGATAGCTGATTATTTTTCTAACTTGCTGCACTCTTTAGTAAATGCTTAAATTGGCAGGTACATCTGAGCTAAGTATTATATGAACATTGTTCATATAATACGATAATCTATGACTTTAAGCTTAACCTAACCTAAAAGTTAATTGTAAAAATTTGCAATAGTTAACCTTAACGTTGGTTATATTTTTGCAGAATTGCAAGAATGCCACTGAACGACGTGTCATGAATCAATTTGACACTAGATGTCAGTGTCATTTTTGTGTCAAGCAACATAAACTGCCTCATCGGCAGCAACTACATCGTAGCCAGCAGCTGGACCAGCTTGATCAGCTACAACTAAGACAACTAAGCCAGCTGCAAATAAGCCCGCATCAGCTAGACCAGCTGCAATTGAGTCAGCATCAATTAGGCCAGCAGTGTCTAGGCCAGCAACATCTTGGGCAACAGCAGCTAAACCAGCAACAACTAGGCCAGCAGCAACTAGGCCAGCAGCAGCAGCAGCTTGGCCAGCAGCAATTTTTTACTATTAGCTTTCCCCAACAAATGCAACAACAGCTGGCAGCTTTGCAAAAACAGCAGCTTATACAGCAGCAGCAGCAGCAGCAGCAGAATAATGCTTTTGCATCACTGCCAAATAAGAGCAATGCTTTTCTGCCCGTGACTCAGAAATTAAGCAGCCTATCTTCATTGCCCAAAAATGACGATGCCTTATTACTTGCTGATCACAGCAAGATCAGTTTTATGCAAAATAGCTATACTCAGAAACAGGGTAAAATCCACCAACAGAGAAATTTCCAACAGCAGGAAAATTCCCAACAGATAGAAACTTTGGGAAAATTGTCTGATTCAAATTATGAGTCGATTGAAAATGACTATACAGTTAATGGTACGGAAGTGAAAGTGAGCAAGGCAGGTCAGGATTGTAGTCAAGATATTTCCATTAAATATTGTGAGGCAGATAAAAACAGTTTAGACTCCGCATCCAATGAGAAATGTGGACTAAATCCATCATCCAATCAAATGACTGGATCAATTCTACTATCTAATGAGACTTCAGGATTAAATGCTTTGTTTAATAACGCATTGAGTTCTAGTGTAACGTCAGTTTCTAATCCATCATACAATCAGATGCTTGGCTCGAGTCTGTTTATGAATCAGACACTGAGCTCAAATTTATCGACCAATCAGCTTTCTCCTAGTCAGTCTAATGGTGGGACCATGCTGCGTCTTCCAATCACCTGGAATCAAACACGTACACTTCTTCCTTTCTCTTCACTCAATTTCTCTTCTAATTTTCGACCCCCCGCGTTTTTTCCTCCAGCCCCTGCCTCATCAGTTGGGGGCTTTACCCGTCCCTCGGCTTTTAATTCTCAATTTGGCACCCCACTGATCGCCCAACCCGTAATGTTTCAAAGACCCGAGTCATTGAAATTCCTAATCCGACCAACTCTGGGGGTTAATGATTCTACTCAATTTTCCAATGGGGCAGTTGCGTCTAACAATATGTTTTCTGGAGGCCAAGGGGCCACTGGAGACTTTGGGGCTTGTACCGTCGGTATTTCTGGTTTTGGGACACAATTTCATCAAAATAGCAATCATTTTAAGATTGCTGATATTTCACAAAGCACAGAGACAGCTTCTTTTGCTGTTCCTCAGTTTTTTGTTGGCTCAGAGGTTGTGAGTTCAAATTCTAGCAACATGGCAGGATTTGGTAGCACGGTAAGTTTGGTAGGCACAAGCTCAGTGGTAGAAATGAATTCTGCCACCAGTAATAATCCGACGGTAGGCACTAACCATGTGGCGGAATCTATAATTGGTCTGAACTTATCTACTGGCAATAATTCATTGGTAGGTATTTCTGGTAATCCGTCTGCCTTTAGCAGTATTCGTTTCACTGCTCGTGGCAATCCTGCCAGTAGTGGCAGTAACATTGTCAATAGCTCTGGTAATCCTACCAATAATAGCTTTAGTGTTTCTGCTGCCATGGTAAGAGGTTCAATTATGAATACTAGTGAAATTCATTGCGGTGATAAGGTTGCCAATGCTAATAGTAATGCTACTAATTGTCAAGGCAGTCCTACCAATGCCAGTAGCAATTATACTGTATCTGGTAGTAATATTTCCATGATCACAAATGGCAATAAATTCGTTGTCGGTTCTACTGGCAATTCGGTTACCAGCCTACAAAACGATGGGAGCATCGATCACATTGCCAGTAATGTTACCAGGGTGGAAATAGCAGGCCCCTTGACAAACAAAACGGGTGAGAATATTCTGGCAACTTCTGCCAACGGTGGTTCTGTTAGTATTACCAAAATATCTAATTCTGGTCCTTCTAATAATTCTGTAGGAAATCCTACCAACTTTGTTGGCCTTCACTCTGCCAATCCTATCACTGTAAGGCCTTCAAATAACTCAAATCTATCTAATGGAATCAATCCTACCAGTATTTCATCCGGCAATCCTACCAATGCCACTCGTATTCATACTACTCACAATCCGGCCAATATTCCTATCAATCCTGGCTATCCTCTTGGTAATCCTGCCAGTCTTACTGGCATTCCTGGCATGAAACCTAGCAGCAGTGCTACAAGAGTAATGACAACTAACCATTGTGGCAATATTGCCTGCAGTGGACATGGCAGGAATGATTCGGTCATTGGCAATGAGACTTACTGTGAAGATGAGAGCAATGAAGAATATGAAGATGAAGATTGTTACTCCGGGGAGGAAGAGGAGGAGGGAGAGGAGTCAATGACATCATCAATGACCAATCAGAACGGAGGAAAGTTCTGTGAATGCTGGCATTGTGAATTCTTTGGACATTCTGCTGTTAGTATTACAAGTTCTATATTTTACTTTTTCTAAAAAACTTTGATAATCTGTGACATGTAAATAGTTTTATATTTTTAATCATAGATTAAAAGATTATTAAAGAGAAGACTATCGTGAGTTGTCATTCAATTATGTCAAAAAATCTTGTAAGTTGTTTTTGTGAATTGTCCCAGTGGACAATAAACTTGAGGCTTAGTGAGAGAGTGCATCGGTACATTTATTATCCGCGGTTAAGATTAAAAAGTACCGGCATTAAACTGTCAGTCCGTATACATCGCATTTCTAAGCCAATATAATACCTACAAATTTAAATTTACAACTTTGAAGCCAATGTATTGCCGAAGTACCTAATGCGTTCCTATGTTCTCATCATTGCAGCCTCCAACACTACCCACAAGTAAGAACTATGCTGAAATGAGAGATAGACTTCGCTTAAGGCTTAAGAAAAAGGTTTTTCTTCTTTTATACATTTTTTGAAACATTGAGATAGTGTATTTGAATTGAAATCTGGACTAAGTGTTTATAGCTCATAAAATAATACATTTATCCTGCGGTGAATGCTAATCAGTGATTGTCATCTATGCTAGTGATGCTTGTCATTTATGTCGATGAATGTTGAATGCGTGTTATAAATGCTGGTGAATGCATTATATTTGTCATTAATGCTTCTTTACATGCTGAACATTTTATAGCTATTGGCTCAAACACATTTATAGTCTTACAAACATTATATTTTTAAGTTACGATTCGTCTTAGAGACTTATAATTTCAAATTTGATGTCATTTATTCTGCTTCATATGAACTTAGTTACTATGACTTTGAAGTCCATCCTCGCAAGATTTCTAATATTTTCAGTCTCGTTCTTCGCAGAACGATTGCGTTTACCGTTCACCCTCTTCCACCTCCATATCTACCCCCCAACCCTCTCTTCCTCCACCCCTTCGTGTCTCCCCCAAGGCATCTCTCTGCCCCCCACCTCAATGCACCTCTCTCCCTAAAGCAACCCCAGGCAAAGCACTAAATGTTTCAAGCCCAGTGAGTAAGAAGCAATCTGTTGTGAGGCCCCCAGTGACGGGTAATGTGGAGGATTTGTTGAGGTTCATTAATGGAGAGGATGGAGCCAGCAAGCAGAGTAGCAAGGCAGCGAAGAGAGCCAGACAGAAACAACGCAAGGTTAGTATTCTTGATGTCAAGTGCATTATTATTATTGTAAGTCTTGGACAGACTTAAGGTTGAAGTCCAGACAAGTCTTGTAAAAACTTGTTTGGACTTCTCCAGTCTTGTCTGGACTTTCACAGACTTGTCTTGACTTGACCAGACTTGTCTTGACTTGACCAGACTTGTCTGGACTTGTACAGAAATGTTTAGACATCGCTACTCCCTAGACTTCTCTGGACCTGCTCAGAAGTGTCTCGACTAGGCCAGACTTGTCTGGACTTGACCACACTTGTCAAGACTTAACCACACTGTCAGGATTTGACCATACTTATCTAGACTTGCAAGTCGAGATAAGTATGGTCTTGCTAGACTTGCAAGATTTGACCATACTTATCTAGATTTGTCTGAACTTGGGCAGATGTGTCAGGACTTGACCAGACGTGTGAGCATTCACTGACAAGTCTAGTCTTGTACAGACTTGTCTGGACTTGATCAGACTTGTCTAGTGTTGCTTAGACATGTCTGGACTTGCTTTGATATGTCTGGATATGTCTGGCCTTTCTGAGACTTGTCTGGACTTGCTCAGGTGTTCCAAGACATGTCTAGTCATCTTACTAACATCATCTAACTAACATGTCGACCATTTTATAGAATTTACATGTGTAGACATGTACAGAATTGACAATTACTTGATCAGACTTGGCAAAATTCTCCAGATTTGTTTGAATTGCTAGAATTGTTCAAGCATGCTTGGATTTGTGTCTCTCAATTTTAATTTAGCATGTTTGATCAGTCAAGTTAGCTGGTGCTTATTTTGGATAAGCTATTTCAATATATGCACAATGTATCAAGCAATACTTGCCAATAGTTTTTAGTTTCTCCAAAGTAAACAGTTGTTTCGATATAGAAAGACTGTCTGATCATGTCAAGACATAGACATATTTATGATATTCTGAAATACGTATTAATATTCTATAAACGTTTGACTAATTATTGCTTGGGTTAGGATCAGGTTAATCTTATCCTAACCAAGATGATATTATTGCATCGTGTTATGTTCGATTATTTTGATTTGATACCCATGTACCCAGGTTAATGAGCAATCCAGCGATACTTTGTCCACTGGTCACATTCAATCCTCATTCCACTGTGACTCAAGACAAACTGATCTCAGTCGATCAAGAGAAGGAAAGATGGAGCTCTTTTCCTCTCCTCCAAATGGAATGACGTCGCATGGAGAGATGGACTTGTCCAGTAGTTGTACGCTGGATTTCTTGAGTGGCGCCTCTCCTTTATTACGTAATGAACTGGCTAAGAATAAGGCTCTACAGCAGCTGATGATACAGGCAGCTACGCAGCAGCAGATGCATAAGAAACAACAGCAGATGGAGCAGCAATGCAAGCAGCAGACTCAGTCTCAATGCCAGCTGCAACAATGTAAAACAACGCAGCATCAGCAGAAGCAGGAACAGTGTAAGCAGAATCAGCTTGAGCAGCGTAATTCAGAGCAGCAGCAAGAGCAGCAGTGGTCTAGTTCATTTCAGGAACAGATTCAGCTGCAGAAGCTTCTAGAGCAGCAGCTAATGCAGCAGCTGAATTGTGAGAGAAAGGAAGACACTAAGTGGGAGAGGGAGCATCTCAGAATAGAGGACAAAGAGAGGGATATTGAACAAGGTAAACAGAGGAATGATAAGCAGGAGAAAGAGAGGAAGATTGAGGTGGTTAAGGAAGAGGACATGCAGAAAAAGGATGGTATTCAAAAGAGTAAGAAGAAAGTCATTGAGGAGCACAACCAGCCAGACAACCAGTTGAATTTTAAACAGGACAAACGGAAGGGTAATCAGCAAGTCAATCAGCAAGATAAACAGCAGGTCAAAGAAGAAAGCAACAAGGAGGGTAGACAGCAGGATAATAAGAATGACGTAAAGCAGGACAAGAAGAAAGGTAATAAGGCAGAGTATGAGACAGACAGACAGAGTAAATCACTGGTACACAATGAAACAATTCAGACATCTAATAAACAAGCGAAGCAAACTTCAGTTGGAAAGACTCCAGTTATTCCAAATACAATAAAGCGATCAACTTTCCTTGAATCTACTAAAACTGTAGACGAGCCTGTAGAGGGGGGAAAGAAGAACAAGAAACAAGCTTTGCAGAACTGTAATTCTTTAGGGACATCATCTTTGGTTAAAACCTCTGATGCAGGTAACCAACGAATTTCTGAAAATTCTAAAAATATCTCTGAGAACTCGATGGTTGTGATTCAGCAAAATGGCAGGGAGGACATTGATGGCAGGATCTCTGAGGTTGGTAGGAAAGGCGATGGCAAAAAGGGAATTGCTGGCAATGTGAACGCCACTAATTCTGGCAATTTGATTGACAATGCCGGTAAGAAGGGTGATTCAAAAAAGTCAAAACAGGAAACAGTTCCAGATGCGGTAAAATCAACTGGTAAGAATACCACTGGCAAGCAGAGTGTGGATTCCGCTTCTAAAAATGTTGCCAGTATAGATGGCAAGAAAATCTCAAGTGGAATGGTTGCTACTGGAGATGTAGTTATTGATGGGAAGACTAAATATAAAGTAGAAAACAAGATGGCGGACAAGATTGCTGGTAAAGAGAAGTCTAGAGCAACTAACATGGCGATTGACAGCATTGATGATAAATTAAATAGGAAGACAAATGACAAAATGGCTGCCAAGGTAGTTGAAAAAATAGATGATAAAATGTCATCCAAAGTGAACAGCAAGATGGCTGACAAAAGTTCATTAAAGATGGTTGATAAGAATGAGAAAATATCTGCCAATTGTATATTGAAGGATGACATAATGGCTACCAAAATGGTTGACAAGATGGCTGTCAAAACTCTCTGTGACGCTACCATGCCAAAAAATCTCATCTGTAATGTAATCCCTAGTGGTAACAGTTCCTTACAATATGATTCCACTTGTGATGCGGTAACAAAGGGTGCAGCAAACAATGACAAAAGGTCTGAGGGTAGTGCTAAGTGTAATGGGGTGGGTGGGGGAGAGTGCAAGGGGGGTGAGAGGGGGCGTGTGGGGGCTGAGAGTAGGAATGGCGTTAGAAATATTTTACACATTGCTGAGCAAGTATGTTGTCATCTTTATTATCACTGTAATCATTACTTTTAAGTTAAAGTTTAGCGGCTAATTTGATGTTAGTTTAAGCTTAACATCAAGTTAAATGCAACTTAAATGCATTCTAGACATACAAGACTCAAATCTTGAACCTGAAACTTTGTTGAGTTGAGCATTACCCACTTCACGGCAAGCATTGTTGCATATATTTGCAAGCAAAAAATACTTGCATTTTAAACAAGTGCATGGATGGATGAGTGGATGGTGGATGGATAGTGGATAGATGATTATATAGATATATGGATGGATGACCAGATATATGGACAAACAAATGAATGAATCAATGCATGGATGGATTGATGAATGAATTTTTGCATTATGATATTTATCTGAAATTTCATCATCATCTTGAAATATCATCTTGTTTGTATCTCACTTATTACACATTGACTAGATGAATGCTTAAGTATAGACCAAAAAAAAATCGTCCATTTATTTATTGACCGAGTAGTTAGTAAGCATGACTTGGAATCAAAAGAGTTCAAGTGTGAGAGTGAATTTGTTGCACCCTTTAGCGTAACTCAATGACTTCATATTTAGATATTATATTGCGATGATTATGAACTGCTTTAAACTGTTTGCTAGGACTCTATGCCTAGTGGTGGCCCAGTGGATAAAGGGCGCAAGAACAAGAAGAAGACAAAGTCAAAGGGAACGTCTGTCGGTACGATTGTCTCTCTCTCTCTCTCTGTCTCTCTGTCTCTCTGTCTCTCTCTGTCTCTCTCGTTGATGATTCCGCAACAACTTTTCTACAGACATTTGGTCTAACTTAACTATAACCCTTAAAATAAACATAACTAGCCATTACCCTAATGTTAGGGTAATCCAAACTTTAAGCCAAACTTTAAGCCAAACTTGACCCTAACACTTACCCTAATGTTAGGGTAATCCAAACTTTAAGCCAAACTTGACCCTAACACTTACCCTAACCCTTTTTTTGCTTTTGGTTTGGATTGATAAAAAAATTTGATGGAAAACTTCCATTATTTTTGACGAGTATAAGTTTCAAAAGGTACAAATATATGCTTTAACCTAATTGTTTGTACATGTATACCGTCTTTTTTGATAGATTCTTGCGTAATGTTACATATATGTCATCTTTTTTAACGGGTTATTTCTAGTATAAATGTAATTTATAACAGAAGAGATCTTTCTTCCTAAAGAAGACGCTTGTAATTCTCATCTGGATGATTGTGTGGAGAGAGAGATTGAAGAATTCAAAAGGTTTCTCTTTTATATTCAAACTTACAATTTATAGTATAAAAGTTATATACGAACCACTATTTCAAACAGAAAGTGAAATAAAATAGGTAATACATAAATACAGAAATAAAATTGATGTTAATTAATATATATTTCAAATATATATGACAGCTACATCTGAGACATCGTTCGTATAATACGGCAATCCAGACGTTAAACTTAACTTGCTGCGCCCTTTAATAAAACGCTTAAATTGACAGCTACGTCTGATACATTGTTTATAATTTATGGTAGTCCAGACGTTAAACTTTATTGTAATAAATAATAATATTAATAATAATACAGTAATATTAATTGTATGTTTGTTAGATTTTGTCTGAATTCAACTCGAAGTGAAAATCGTGAGAAACTTCAAGTGAGCATGAACCTCAAGGATATCTTTGCCAAGAAGAAATAGATTCATTTCTAACCAATCAGAACTGAGCTTTCTTTCAGCCAATCAGAGATGTCATTACATTTAATCGGATTACGCAATTTAAATTGTTTCATAATTTGTTTAAATGTAAATTGAATAATTTAAATCTTGTTGGAATATTTTACTTGCTATGTTAATTTATTACGTTAACTATGATATAGATGTTTAGTAACGATAAAAATAAGATAAGATGCGTAATATAATATGATGAACTGCACGTGGCCTTGTGGTTTAGCTTCTACAGTCATTCAAAAAAGTTAAGCAACATTGAGCAGGCCCAGTATCTGGATGGGCGACCCTATTATTTGAGATGAAAAAAACATATTGTGTATTTTTTATAGTCTCTATGAAAAGCAGTACTCTATCATCTATTCTATCATTGCATGAAACTGCATCACTCTCTCTCCCTCGCACTCTATCACTCTCTCTTTCCCCCACCCCTGTAATCCTTAAATCACCCCCCCATCTAGTGATAAGTTAAAATTTACAGACGTAAACGAAGCGTACCTTTTTTAATATTTCTTTAAAAAGAGAAACGCTAATAAAGTTAAGTTTATATTTATTTCACTTATTGACTGCTCCGCTGCATTAAGAATCAACTGGTCACTCATCACTTGATTTTTGTTTATACAGTTAACGCATCATTAGTTTTTTGTGCTGATGTGACATTAAGCAACAAATAGACGCGGTTATGTTTGAACATTTGATAGTCATCTTTCTGCCCCCTTTAATAAATAATATTAATTGCCATTGGTAGATTCGCTGACAAATCTTAAAGCTTTAATCTGTGATTAAGAATTAATTAACCTTGATTTAATTTGAATTTGTTTTAATCCTGGTTTAAACTTTATTTAAATGCAATTGTTGTTATTCTCTATTATATATATACTTGTGCAAATTGCATGTATGTAACTTGCTATGCTGGAGGCTTGTATTCAACTAATTGAAAGGTACCCCGGCTAAATGGCCCTGAATACATTAACCGACAAAGTGACCCCGAATACATTAACCTGACAAAATGGCCCTATCAAATCATTCAATAACGCTAATTTATTTAAATATGTGCTGAACTGTAACTTTTAAATTTTTCTGTTTTTTGATATATTTTATGGTATAACTTATATGATGAACTTTGCGTCTTGCAATGCTATAATTAAGATTTATATGTGGCTGCAGTTAATACGTAGCCGTCAAATCAATCGCTTTCCTAAAGGGTGCAGAGCACTGTCTAAATTCTATTCATTTAGTGCTGATGTTACTCTGAATGTTGTCATTTCTACTCCGTTTTCGCTTGAATGACTTTGTGATCTATGATCTATTGCTGTGATACGTTTATATCTAACGAATGATTGCGTCTTTATTTCTTTATATTTAATCTGGTATATGTATTTTTTCTGTATCTAGCCTCTTATTGTTTTATTCCACAGACACTTGACCTAGTTTTTTTCCTTAACCAACCAATCACAAGCTGACATAGACCCAATTATTCTAATCTATTTCAAGTGTCTTTGTTTATCTTTTACATACGTTAAAATTCGCTATTATTGCATGCAATGTATTATTATTGCGCATGTAATTACATGCAATTTATTATTGCATATATATCTTTCATGCAATATATTATTGCGTATATAATAACATGCAATATATTATTGCATGTTCGCTGTACAGTATATTAATAATACCATTCTAATCTTGTATGCAGTTAATGCTTGCTGTATATATGCACTGCATGTATATAACAGTAGAGAAAAATGTCAGAGACATATACTGTATATGCATAACAGTAAACTACGTCTCATTGCATGCGCTGTACTTTCTGTAGGTTTTGTTCCTCTCTTAATCGTTTTATTATATTATTAAATTATCATTACTAAATTATATTAATTAATATTAAATATATATTAATATATTAATATTAAATATTATTATTTAATTATAATTACTAAATAATATTTCGTTATTGTTGAATATTCAGAGATATAACTTTAAATTTAAATTATTAACACAATTATTAAATTTTTTGATTTAAAAGTTATTAACACGAAAGAAATTCTACTTTTTTGGAATCAAGTCGATTGCTTTCATTGTGAAATTGTTTAATTGATTAAAGTTTAGAAATTTAACAAAAAGTGGAGTTTTTTGTCAGAGTTAATCAGAGCATGTGTTGTTAACTAAAGACAGAAATTCTCCACACAGTAACTTTTCTTAATAAAAATAATATATAATTTTATATGAATTGAGTATATATAAAGTTTGTCATTAGGTTTATATTATATCTAATCATTATTACTTGTTCTTTATTCATTCAATATTGTATCATATTTCTATTTATTAATCATGTAATCAAGAATTGGTCTAAATGATTCTACTCATGAATTCTATGTTTCTATTTATTCTATTCTAGACTGGTCTGTTTTATATTTAGAATTACTAACGATATAAAATTGTGTATAAACTTTGAATTTTTGTTATATAATGAAATTAAATTCATTGACGATTGTATATGATTCATTATAAATTATTAATTTGTTTAAATATCGTATCATTACAGCACATCGTCATCAATAATGAATAGATTATGATTAAATTATTATTATTACAATTAGTGTTGATTTATGATTACAGTTAGGGTTATGATTCGGGTTATAGAAATTACTCCTAAATTATGTATGACTAGATTATTCATTTTTATATTGTTATTATAATTATAATATTATTATTATTATATGATCATGTGCTATATTGATTATAAGCTAATCATTGAGTTGCATTGATTGATTCTCTGCTTTGTTTCATCATTATTACTTGCACTGTTTAATTGTTGTTATAATCAATGCATCTTTGTTTCATAATTAATACTAAATGCCAGTATATACGCTGCTGTAGTGTTGTCATAGTTAGCATTATAATAAATGCATGCTTTCAAATATATACTCGTCATCATTCATTCAGTGTATTAGTACAAGGCTTGGGTGAAGGGTACATCGGGATGAACGATTAGACATCAAGGCAGATTTAAGTTTAATGTCTGGATTATCGTATTACATTAATGATGTCTGAGACGTCGCTGTCAATTTAAGCGTCTTACTAAAGGGTGCAGCAAGTTAGAAAAACAGAGAGCTATCCGGGTTTCTAATCTGGTCTTGTCGAGTCTGAGTCAAGTGTTCTGATCACTTCTCTAACGAGCCTTAACTTATTACTTAGTTGAAGGGTACATCAGTTAGAGATGTAGGAACAAACAATATTAGGCTTGGGTGAAGGGTTATGTTACATCAGTAACATAGTTAAGAGAAGAAGATATTACTGTCTATCTATTACTAATAGATATTAATGATATTAAGATATCTATTACTGTCGGAATAGAGAGAAGAAATATAAGAGAAAGAGAATGTAAAGGAATAAAGGAATACATGAAAGGAAAGAATGATCCATAGCATGAAAAGTGAGTCCAATCCTATAGGACACAACACAAATGATACTTCTTATCAAACAAACTTTAATCGCATAAAATAAGTCAAATTAAAACTTAATAAAACTTAACCGTTAAAAAAACAAGCAAATTAACTCTTACCTATTGCAATTTAAAACAACATCAAAGTTTTTGTAATTGTACAGAGCAACTAGAAAAGAAGTAAAAAAGTCAACTTAAACTCATTAATATGCATTTCAATAATTATTGAACACTTTTGAATTTTTAGTTATTATTGAACATTTCATAAGCTTGAGGAACGAATTTGACAGAAGATTTATATCAATAGCTCTCTGTCCAATATCAAAGATGAAACTACTGAATTCAGAGCCTTGCTAAAGGTTGCAACAAGTGTTGATGATTCTCAAGACTGACCACGACTCTAACCCTAAACGTCTACATTTACAATTTGGACATCTAGATTGAAGAGAATCGTATTAGATAACAAAAAGCAATGCTAAAATTAATACCTGCAGTTTAAATAATGCAGTTTACAACAAATTTTAATTATGCAGTTTATGACTTGTATAAAACAATAATGATAAACAAAATTTTAAAGTTAAGTTAAACTATTACAGAGAAAGAATTTTAGAAAAAAAACATTACAGAATTTGCGAGATGAGATATCAAAAAGCAATTGCAATATAATTTTATCTTATTCTCAATAAAATTCAATCGATCACATCTTGATTTATAAAAGAAATTATATGAATATAAAGAAAAACAAGAAAGAGAAAAAAATGAAGGGTTTAGATATCAGGACCTGAAATACGGCAGAAAAATTATGACTAAGAATATAATATTAGTGCACAGACTGTATAATAAATCTTATACTTAAAAAGCAACAATGAAAACAGCAGAAAAACAATTTGGTAAATAGATTTACTTGCAATATTTATTTTACGTATGAAATAAAATTAAACATAAGAATGCAGTTATATGGTTACTTTGAGAATAATTAGTAACTTGATTGAAATAAAAGTCTCATCAACTTTCAAAGGACTAATTTCAATTGGGAAAAATAAAATTTTAGCTAAAATAAAATTTTAGAGACTACAATTATCAGAGCACAACTTTTAAATTTATCTCCCAGATTGTAGAACTATTTTCTTTAGGAAACACTTTATCAATCTTCTATTCAAAGCTATTACTTGGATCACATTAAAATAGTAAAGATAAATTTCTATAGCTAGATTTATGTTGCAACCAAACTAGATTTAACAACTTCAGAGAACATCTTAGTTTCTCATATTTTTGGCTATTGGGTTACCTTTAATCTGTTTGACTCGATTTTTGTTCAAAAATTGAAAAAGTATAGCAAAACCAAACACTTCAATATATAGCACAAAATACAATAAATATTTAAATATTTGATACTTCACAAAAAAGTAGCTTTAACTTTAGATTAAAATGTATCGTTCAAGACATATTTTCAACAAACGTTAAAAAAAAGTTTACAGCTTACAATTTCAATATTTGACAAAACCAAACACAGTACGAAATAAAAATTTTATATCATAAAAAAGAACAATTAAATTGAGTCGGATACATTCTCAAACAAAAACAACTTGACTTTATTTATAAGAAATTACAGAACAAAAAGTTCCATGTATAATTTAATCATTTTTGCATTTACATCCATATGAGATAATATATATAGCAAATAAATTGAAATCAACCGTACAGAGAGAAATTAAATTCAAGCGCAAAACAAAAAGTCATTTTTGACAAAGAATGATATGCAGATGTTTGATGATACTGAGATTAATTGAAACAAAATATGAAATAAAATTAGAATTAGAGCTAAACGATGCGCAACTTAATAATAAAGTAACACAAAAGTTATTAATTAACATGTCAATACTGAGAAACTTGAAATAACACAAAAACATTTGAACTCTTTAAAATAATACTCAACCATTTTTCACTTAAATAAAAAACTCTCTTCGTCCAGCCCCCCCTCCTCAATCTTATAACTCACACTTTGCTTGTTGTCTCATCTGTACAAAAAGACTTTACTTATGACAATGGCTCAATTTAGCTAAACATAATGGCAATATTTAATTGCCATTAGAACTCTGCTTGCATAAAAGCCAAGTGATAAGTGAACATTGAACTGTCAACACTTAGTGCTCTTTCTCTGTTGCTGGTGTTACACAGACAATAAACTTTCTCTTGGTATCAACAAAATCCTCACACTCTGATTCATTACTGACAAAATTTAATCTCTAACTCCATCAATAATACTACATAAAACCAAATAATTCAAACATTAACCTTAATCTTAACTATAATCAGACTTAAATTTGAAAGTCAGTTCAAACTCAAATATGTATTGATGCCACTATGTTCAATTATAGCCACTAAAAGATACCCTCGTTTTTAATATTTAAAAATAAAGAACAATTTTTTACCATTAAAAAAAAGCTCAATTAACAAGATCTCAATTTATAAAATCACCCAGTTATACAATAAGTCTATCAAGTTATACAATAATTCACCCAGTTATACAATAAGTCTATCAAGTTATACAATAATTCACCCAGTTATACAATAAGTCTTCCCACCGCTATCACTAACAATCAAATAATATTTACCACTAATGGTAAGAGAAAGGCAGTTTTAACCACACATACAATAAAAAACACAAAAACTTCTTAAAGGTTACCTCTACAGAAAATACTTAAACAAGCTGCCACTAAAAAAAACCCTAACAAAATTACCATTACAAAACCACTAAAGAAAACCGTAACTAAATTACCACAACAAAAAACAATAAATTTACCACCTTATAATATCGTTAAATTGTCGCCAAATTATATTTTAAAAAATTTGACTAAACTTTTGACTGTTACCATTACAAAATACGTAACCTAAGCGTTGCATCAAGAAACACTTATCTAAGTTATCCCTATAACAAATCTTAAGCGAGTTACTACAAAAAAACATTAAAAACTCGAAAGCTGTGTGTTGACAATCTATTGGTTGCGGCAGTTTCTCACAATAGACCAGGTCAGCACTTTGGGATGAAATCTTGGATTAAAACATTCTGCAATCTAAATACATACAATAACATATTTAAAATTTAAATAAAATTCTTACCTTGTAAATCCTAAAGCATGTAGCCTAATTTACATTTGAAAGGAAATTCTTTAAAATATTTCAATTTAATTGATAATTTTATAACAATTCATTCTTTCATAACAATTACAAAATGCTACGAAAACATTTCTGACGGCAAACTTAAAAACAACTACGAAGCATTACGCATAACTAAGATTCTCTATCACTGGAAGTTTTTTGTAGCAAAAAAAAATATCTTTTGTACAATTTAGAGAGAAAACTCATCAAAAACATAAAGTTTTAACTCGATCATTGCATACTCAGTCACATTGTAAGATTTAATAAAAGTTTAAGAAATTTCTGAAAATGTACAGAATCTGTACATGTATAATATCTGTACATGTATAGCATCCGTACACGTGTACAAAATCGGCTATAAATCTTCAACGCGAACACAAGACAGTCTTTGTTCTAAAAAATCCCAAAAAAGTTGACAAATTTAATGACAAATCCCTCTCTAAATCAAAATCTTTCCCTAAATTATCATTCATAGTTTTAGTTTTAAATTCTGTAAAAAAGTTGACTTTTGATTTTGAAAAGAAAACAATGTCACTTGAACTTTCCTATTTTATAGACCGTAAGACGGTTACCAGAAACTAGTATAACTGATGAACATTGGATAATTAAAATTGAGAGTAATTTTAAAAGAAATTACTTTCCAGGCCAGAGTTCCTCAATCTGATGTCATGACAGTGTTGGTTTAATGAAATTAAATAAATAATATCATGACCACAACTAATTTATAACAGTTAAAATAATAAATAACTAAAAACAGTTATTATTGATGGAAGAAAATTGAAAGAACTTCGCTATAGAGATTCTAACGTTTATCTTAGATACTATTTATTTTAATAATAAAATAAGTGACTTAAAATTTTATAAGGATGATTATATTACAGAATATAAAAGATTGTAGAAAGAATGAACCAAAAGATCTCAGAATCAACTAAATTATGACTATTAATATTTGAAAATAGTCATGTCCATATGCTGCTTTTTAGATTCGTTACAGAATCATTCCGCAGTCGTTTCGCAAGATAAATTTTGAACATTTATTAAAATTATTCGATCTGTTTTCACTCTCGCTGATATAATTCAATAAAGTTACACAAAATTACAGTTTATCGTTTTAACATCACCTGGAAGCAAATATCGGGCATCAATTTACAGACATCAATCCAGTTCACATCACCAACACTCGGTAAATGACCGCAACTCTCAGATTTGCTGAGATCCAACAACATCTGGCGCGTATACACCAGCGGAACATCTGCATTTTACGCACAACATACAAAGACATGCTAGTGATCTTATGGCAAGATTCAGACTTGAAAAACAATTTCACTTTTCATGGCATTGCAGATTAGACGATTATCAGAAACGTATTTCAGTTATTTGAAGGCAACAAGGAATGGCTTTTTTGCATCCCTCGTGTAATTACAATTAATTCAAGATGGAAACTACTATAAACAATTATCTCGAGATATTGTAATACTTAAGTAATATAAATTATATTAAATTATAATAAAGACTAATGTAAAAGGTCTATAATAAACCAGAAACAATAACAAATTTCAAACTTATAAAAAAATTGTGAATTTTCAAAAGCTTGATTGTAAGTAAGTTTACTATTCTAGTAGCGATTCTAGGACGTTTCATCGGGGGACTATTCATCGGCGGACTGTTCATCGGCGGACTGTTCATCGGGTGGACGGTTC
>JAQIXG010001095.1:0-24516 GCA_034700105.1 Oconnorella tubifera | reverse complement strand
CGTAAAAACATCAACAGGTTGTTGAGGAAACTATGCAACAGTAAAAATTTGAAATCCATCCAAGTGTTACTGCATGGTAAAGGACCAATGTCAATGACAGACATAGGCAAGATAGACTCAATTGATAGGATTACGGAATATATGACCTACAGTTTATTATACACATTATTGTTTTTGAATACACCTTTACGAAATATAGCAGTGTACAGAAAGAAATTTATGTAATTTCGATATTTTTGTTAACAATTTCATATAATAACTAGTTCGATTATGTTTAGTTGAGAAGTAGTAAAAATGTCGAAATCTGAACCGATCCCTAGTTGAATATCTGTAGCTTGTAATATTTAGCTAACTGTTTAACTCTTTAGCAAGATTTTTAATTGACTAACCAGCTGTATCTTAGAAGTTGTTCATTAAATGCAATCAGTCATTTATAAATCACGATTATGCAACAAACATGTTTAATTGATTGATGATGTTTAATTGATTGTCGCGTTTGATTTATGATTTGTTGGGCAATATTTTTTTGAAACAACCAAATAAAGTGCACATATCAATAAAATGACCATAATTATAATATAGTAACTCTAAAATCACTAAATTCTAAATCTAGACAATTAGATTAAGAGAAAATTAATTAGTTCACACACTCAATCAATTGTAACAATCATACAGTCAATCATAAATCATGTATTCACCTCGATGCAACCTCCAATGAAGTCGTCGAATCTCTCCTTCATCATCGCCTCCTCTCAGTCTTCACCCCACTAGTCTTTACAACAACACCAGGACTTCCCTTCGTATCCCCAACCGAGTCCCTCGTCACCTTTCTCTTCAACCAGGCCCTGACTCTTCAGTCCCCTCCTCTCCCTCGTTCCCTTCTCTCCCTCAATCACAACACAGGCAAAATTCTTCATCTTCACACAACACACAGTCTTACAGACAAGACAAGAGTAGAAAGAAAGACAAGAAATCAATGATAATATTTGTATTGAATCCAGGCGTTCAGTCTCAAAGCAAATCTCAAATGAAGTAACGAGCCAGTAGCCAGGCCTTATATAGCAGTGCAAGGTTTATTTATAGCAACACTATGGATACGTGTAAACATTGATCTCATTGGCTGTCTCGACTAGCGTTTCTACTGATCAAGTATTTTTCAAAAATTACAAGTAATAATTCGCAGCAACACCATGTAACATATTAAAATTGTGTAAGCCTAATATGTCAGCAGCGATTCTCAACCTTTCTATGTTCAAGGACCACTTATAAATTTCGTGTTTCGTTCGCGAACCAACACTGAAAATATGTGAGTGTGGTCAAGTATTATAATAATAAACTTTTTTTATTATGTGCCATCCCATAAATTTATAATTTTACTATAATCTAGCGATTGAAATAAATATTGTTAAAAAATAATATCGAAATACTTTTGTTTGCATACAATATTGAAACCTTTTAATTATTAACTAAACGGTATAAAATGCAAATTGACATCATAAAATAAATATAGATAAATACATAGTAGAAGAAATATAAAGACAGTATCTACTATTAATTTACTGTACACAGAGAGCTAATAGTTTGCACAAGCACGTTCAAAAATATACACATTTAAAAGTTAAAAAGTATCTTGGGAAACTGTCCCAAAAGTTCTCAGCACTGCCGCTGCATTCCCCCGCTGCACCGCCAAGGCAAGTAGTTGCTTCAGGAAAGAGGTGGACCTCGGATCTCCTGAGACGATAGAGATCCGTCTGCCCAACTCATTCACAAAAGCAAGATCCAACGTGCCCCATGATTGTTTTGTTTTGGTTTGTTTGCTTGTTTTTAATTGAAAAAAGTAAATGCATTGGTTGAGAACCACCAGGTAGATGGTCATAGATCACCAGTTGTCCGCGGACCACAGATTGAGAACCACTGACTTATGTCACTTAAGAAAAAGAAATGCTTGGCGAAATTGTCAGGAAAACCATTATATAAGCTAATCTATACGACAATGATCATTCGAATGTGATTTTAATCATTACATTTCATTGTTTGATATTTTTAATATCTGACAGTAGAAACACAATTTCTCAAACTCAAATGATTCGTTTAAGTTAATTACGAATGCAATTATTACATCCGAACTTTAACAGTCAATTAGCAATTTCAGATTGCGTTAGAGGGGTGAATTAATAAAAAAAGTGTCCTAAATCCTCAACCCACAGTTCCTCTTTCATTTAACTTTAAACGTATACGAAATACAAGATGTGCATAAAAAAATAAGATTTAGCATTACATCTTAATATTAAATCTATATACAATTTAGATTTAGCATTTAGAAAGCAAGACACATGCAATGATTAATAACAAATGTTTGAAAAGCAAATATTGTAAATAAATAGTAGGATGAGAGAAGTTTGAAAATTACTTTTGAAAATTTAAATCTCTTTAATTGGTTTTTGATCCTCTAAGATTCCTCAAATTACTTACTTTGAATATTTTTATTACTTTTAGAATAATATATAACTTTTTTTAGAATATTTTGTAAATAAAAAAAAAATCTAACATTTGGGGTAACATTTTAATGTTCATCCGAATCCGTTCAGTGCTTGTGATGAAAAAGCTTTTTTCTATTTTTTTCGTAAATATTTCAATAAAAATATTTGAATAAAATACAAATTTATTTCAAGTATAAAATATTTACTTATAGTATATGTATTTATTTTAGTAATTATCCGGATGCGGAAGAAGGGGAAGAAATTGTTAAAAAATGGAAAGAAGCGAACGGGTCTTTAAGGAGGTAATCTTACATGAATTTTGGATTACTTTCGGTTTCGCGCCGCACTGTGTTAGGGTTAGAGATGGTTTAGGGTTAGAATTTTGGTTTAGATTGTAACTAGAATCGTGATTATGGTTATTGAGTCGAACTGGACTTAGTTTGCAGTTATTTTCAAGAACTTTTATTCAAATTTTACTTTCTTTATTAAAATATCGCATATTATAGCAATTTTTAATAAGCGACAATGAAAGAAACACGGATTAAGCATAAATTAATTTATTCAAAAGTGCTCGATGTAATTTGCATATAGCCATGAGACTTGATTTATTAAATTGCTCATGCTTTCTGATATGTTATTTCATAATGTTATTCGTAAAACTACATGGGGTGTGTAACCGAATTCTATATACAATATTTAGTGTTATATATTATTATTTGCAATTATTATTACAATTTTTTCTTTTTAATGATATAATGAAGTGAGTGGATTCTGAGATTATGATAAATATAGAGAGAAATATTTATCATAAATTACTTATTTGTATATGACATTTTTTCTTATTAATAGTCAGTAAAGTATTCTTTTATATCATTCCCTTATTTTTTTTTCTAACAGTTCCTTGATTTATGTCGCAAAGTGACCGATAACGACACCGTCGTCATCCAACTTATTCAGCAGCATTACAACCGCACTAACCCTCATTTCCTCTGGTCCGATCAGTTTGTCGACATCATCGACCAGTGTTCCTGTAAGATACATGCCGATCCTCGCAATAAATTTGTCTACATCAAAGAATTGACGACCGAACTGAAAGTCTACACTGGGAAACCTTTGAAGCATCTTATCGGGCATAAAACACAGAGTTCTGCTGAATCTGAAACCAGTATAACTTCGCATTTATCATCGAAGGAAATCCAGACAAATGTTGATGCTAGTAAATGTTCAGGTAGTGGTGATGGATCAGTGAATAAGATGGTGAATGATTCAGCGCGTGGTAGTTCAAAACGTTCGGGTGAAGCGAGAGAGGAATCAGGATTACCGGCAAAGAAGGGAAAGTTTGAGGAGAAGGGTTGTGTTAGATCTCAGACGAATAAACTTTCAGGCGCCACGATGGATAGAATAAAACAAGATGAGCAGAAGATGATGAAGAATATTAAAAAATCGCTTGTGGTGATTCCAAATGTTTGTGAAAAACTGAAAAGTGATAGGGACGAAAGTAAAAAAGTTGTTGTTAAAAAACAAGAGATTGATGATAAAATTGATGCAAAACTGAGAATAGATGATATGGAAATCAGTGAGAAAAATGATCAGACATCAAGATGTGATAAGAAAGAAGTTGAAGAAGAACAAATAAATAAGCCTACATTAATTTCTGCTGTTTGTATAGATGATAAAATAGAAGAAAGTTTAATAATTGATGAAAAGATCAGTTTCGTTAAAACTTGCGGAAATTTAGGAATTGATTTGAACGTCTCTGATATTCCTGAAGATTTATCAGTCAGACAAGATAGTCTGATCTCAACCGATGCGCCTTTAGTATCAGCCAAGGAGGATGATGAGAAGAAGTTGTGTGATGAAAGTGATGAAGCGATATCAGTGATGAAACCAAAGGATAATGGAAGTTGTGAGAAAGTAGATGAAAAGAAAAATGGTCATATTGTTAGACTCGAGGCTTTACTAAGGGTGGGTGAAGCGTTTTTAATTGAATTTTTAGTGTTTTAAAAAAGTACTTTATACGGTATTTACTGACTTAAACTAATATTTTTTTTAAAAGAATTTTTACGGTTAGATTAATTAATAGCAATGTGAAAAAGAGGATAAAAGAATGGGTTATTAATAAAGAATGTCAAAAATTCCGATCATAATCAAATAGTTACATATTTGATTTTTATTATGATTTTGCATTTTTTTGCAGAATAAGCGAAATTTGAGTTTGATGTAATTATTTCAAGATTTTGATCGTAACATTGTCATCATCTTTGACTCTGTCATTCTATGATTAAATTTTGACATTATATTGTTAAGTCGTTTTCTTTTATATGCTTCCTTACTGTGGCTGTTATGTTACTGAGTAGTATTTCTAATAAACTTATGTACACAATAGGGTAACTGATGCAAATTGATGATTTCTTTCAGAAAATCAGTAATAAGATAAAGAAGTTAGAAGAGACAGAGTTAAGCTTAGACGACTTGGACTGTGAAGATACTACTTACTTATTAGAGGATAGGTCTGTCGATATTATATCATTTCAAATATAGAAAAATGTATTCAATCTTTTGATTTTATTTTACTATAATAAAAATTTGAAATGTATAATATGATTTTTACTTTCAAATTTGGTATGTTTTAAGCTATTTAAACAAGTACAACATATGGACAGTAAAGCTAATTTGAAAGTATTTTCTTAATGAGATTTGATTGGATCAATTGATTGATATTTAGGTTTCATTTTTATTCATAATTTTTTAAACGAGCTCAAATATAAAACATTGTTTTATGGGCATTACCGTGTGGTCTACAATGCTGTTGAAATTCCCACTATATATAATAAAAATATAATGAAATTTTCACTATGTGCCTTATTAATAATTGATATTGTTTAAATTAGAGGTTTCTCCATTTAATTTTAGTGCAACGACAAAATGTAGTCTTAGTAGTTTATATGCACATGGCACAATGCTCTATCGGTTGAGATACAGGGTTTATGAAGTATTATGTAATAGTTTCATTCATGTTTCAATATATATATTTAGAAATATTTATGTTGGCTTTTGTTCTAATTGAATATCGGAACTTTTAACAACTCAATTTAGTTTCAAATTACTATTTATTGCTTTGTTTTTGCTTTCAGATACAAACAGAAGTTTGTTAAGGTCTGGAATAAGTTATGTGAGCTGAAGGGCTGTTCTACTAACACTGGCAGGGAAACTGAACGGAAACTGAAATATAACGGTTTGTTTCAATATATATTTCTTTTCATAATTGGTAGATTTAAAGGTAAATATGAAAATTATATGAGGATCATTAATGACATTAAGCTTACTGTGATCTAATTAAAAAGGAAGAACATTTAATGAACTGTGATTAGAGTTAAGTTTAGAATATTTACTAGGTTTCTGCTCATCCTGTTAATACAATTTTATTTTTTCTGTTTTATCATTTAGTAATTTGGTTTAGGATTATGTAATGCTATTCAATAATATTTCATTCATTGTTAAATCATGAATTTTGAAATATTTTCTAAAGCGTAGTGCTTAATTTATTTCTGTGTATTTGTTTTGTATAGGTTCTCCTTATCCCAAGTTGAATGAGATGATTTCTCGTTTTGTGAATAAGTTCAAAATCTTTCCCGACTATTCTGACATATTTGGCATCGTTACTAAAAGTAATAATCGTCATAAACTAGGCATCAGGTTTGAAATTTAACCAAATGTTTTACTCTTAATATATTTTATTTTTAAATAGTTGACCATTGGATGATTTTGAGCAAATGGTTGATTTAGTTTTTCGTATTTTGCACTCAATTCGGTAAAAATTATAAAATTACTACTAGTTATGATTGCTTTCAGTATATCCTCTTATTTATCGTACTTGCCTCTTATTTGAATGAAATACTCGCATTTTGCCTCATAGATGTCAATAGCTATTAGACATAGCTACCAATGTATTTTTTGTTACTAAAGGGTGCAAGTTGGAGAAATAGTGAGTCATACGAAATTCGAATCTGGATCTGTCGTGTTCAACTTCAGCGCTCAGACCTAATCAAATATAACATAAATGAATGTATCTAATAGTTTATTGTCATTTTGAATAGTATATTTTAAATTTAAGCTGACATGCGCTGCATATATTTGATAATATCATTAATTTTTATAATTTTATATTAGCTGAACATGTTATTTTAAATCGTCTATGTGAAATTTAAACTGAGCGATTAAAGGTGTTTATATGCAAGAGTTTGTTCTGTTTGTAATCTAGAAAGAGTGAGATAGACATGCTCGCAAGATCTACATTCACTGACCTGGGTAACATGTTACAGAAGAGAAGAATAAATGACTACGTGCAGAACTTTGGTTCACATCTTACAGATGATATACCGTTAGTGTTCTCTTTTATATTTGAGTATTTATTATCAAATCAAAATTTGAAAGCAATAGAGTTAGACAAAATGTTAGTTATTATATAAATGTCTTTATTACAACACAATGATACCACTTTACTAATTTTTATTTTGAAATATGTTATTCAAGTTATATACTGTAGGTACGATATATATATATATTATATACCGTAATTCACATAAACAATGTTTCAGAAAGTTAAGTGATGAATAGAAATACTTTATTTGCAGGACTTGGATCATTATTTAATATTGAAAGTATACTCTGAATGTCACAGTAAAATCAGAAATAGTATAATTGATGAATCAGATAATTTATGTTTAGTGTTCAGAATGTTATTAATTTTTTTGAATTATGTCTCGTATATGGCTGTTAAATTAAGCTCAGGCTAAAGGGCGTAGCATGCTAGTGAAATATTGCCCTTATTGGATTTGTATCCAGGACATAAATAGTTCTGAATTCGACTCTTTACTAAATATTTTGCCATGTGACTATTATATGGTCTGTATCTACTTTGTTGTAGACTATATGAATTTAGTATTTATAATTAAAAATCATGATATATTTAATATAATAATTGAAACTTTTATAATGAATTACAAATTTTAGACCCAAATCAGATCCTGCAATCTCAGACTCGACTCTGCACGGTAAACTAGTTGAGAATAAAAAGACAGCAAAGATTAAAATGGAAGAGGTAATGTTGCTTTATTTACTGATTAGATTTATATCCCAGCTTTGTTCAGGATTTATTTAGTGTTATCTGTTATTTAGGGTTAGAATTAACACTCATGTCCTGGCCCAATCCTTCTGCTATTTTCCATATAAATTATATATGGACAATACATTTTGGGATTATTTATTTTGCTGTGAAGACGATACCATTATTGAGTAATGAAATGGAATTAATGATCTTATAGCATATTGCTGTATCATTGTTTAAAAGCAAATCATAAATGTTAGGTATTAATGATGTTGTCATCATTTAAGATTTTTCTATTGTTATCAATGGTACTATAATTGATAAAATAACAGTAGAAAATTTCATATGTTTATATCTCTAAAGTTTCATTTCTTATAAATTTCATTATCAATAATTTTAATAATTATCATTATATGATATAAATGTTATTATTTATATATAAATATATATTATTATTATTCATATATTATTTTATATTATCGTCGTAATAATTGTTTGTCATTCAGGTTTTGTCCAAATTCGCTTATAAGCAAGACACATTGAGAGAAAGTGAAGCTGAATCTGACAATTCTACCCCATCAGAAGAAGAAGATGAAGATGATGCAGATAAAGATGTAGACATCGACTCTGACATGGATATCGATCTTTTAAAATCTGACAAAACTCAATCAAAGTCAACTGCAACAGCTACAGTTACATTGGCTCAGTTACAACAGGACGATAATCAAACTGACAGCATAAAATCTGAAAAAAGTGAAATATCTTTGTTGGAAAGTTTAAGCGGTTCATCGATAATTGATTTGAGTCATGAGAAGAATGTAAAAACGATTGATGATAAATGTGAGACTGTAGATTCGTTGAAACGTACAGAAGCTGCATTGAATGTGGAGAATAAATCATCACCTTTTATTGTGACTATTGGTCAGATTATTGAGATAGAAAGCGAATCAGACGATTCTCAATCAGATTCTCCGATCAGTGATGATTCTTCTTCACTAGCAAAAACTCGATCAATTAATGTTAATGATAATTTAAGTAATAAAAAAGACGTTTATCGATCGATTGCTGTTGAAACAGTTCCTGATGATGATGTGGTTATTTTAGATACAACAGAAATAGACGCCTTAAGTCAATTATGCAATAAAGAAACGATTAATTTTCGTACAGATTTATTACTCTCTGCTGCATCCTGTGATAAAAAAGTATCCAGTGTGGATTTTAGCAATAGTGTATCTTCTCAGTTTGCAAATAGTCGAGATTCTAATGTTCCTATATCGGCTGTTAAAGCAACCTCTGTACGTGCTAATGAAAATGAAATCTCAATGAATATGTCATCTAGTATTTCATCAACATGTTTGGCAGCTAGTAAAGTGCCTTATGAGATTGTGAAGGAGGAAAGTTCATCTGAAAATGTCTCAGTGGTTTTAGATAAATTTGGAAGTTGTGTGAAATCTCCATCATCTAAACAAATGTCTTACATGAGAGTTATTGGCCAAGTGGTTAATTTTCATTGAATAATAAATATCATGGATTTTGATTGTTTTATTTTTGCTGTTCTGATTCTAAGCTTTGGTTTTGGATGATCTTCAATATATGTTGATGTTATTTAATTTAATCACTATCTCTATCTAAATTGTCTTATTGTGTTGACATGACCGATTAACAAGGAAATAAATTTATGAAAAATGTAATTCAAGTTGATAAAAATTGAGGCATAATACATATGATGCTTTTTTGATTGCAAAAAGGCATCACTTTGCATGTTTATTTATTGTGTTCTTATTTGTTTTTCAGGAAATAAAAATTTCTCACTTTAACTTCTTGCCTTTTATTTCATAATAATATTTTATTTCTCAATTTCTTACTTTGCACACGTTATGTTTGCGTTACATTGCCTGTTTATTTGGATGTCATTGCTTAGAGCGTTATTATTTTTTCATTAAAATCATTATTATTCTCTTTTGAACAAAAATATGTATTTTATTTTGAAGTGGATCGTTTGTGTTTTAAGTTGTTTAAACTTTATTGATTATTAATTGAAAATTAGATGTATGCTTTACGTGTGTTAGTCATTTTTTCTAAAGAAATATTAATTAGTGCTGATTGCTCGGACTCATGAATTTTTATCATTTGATTTCTTAACACTCAGTTTGCAAGTTATATCTAAATAAAATTTATCTAAATAATCTGTGCTGGCTTGGCGAATTAGCATTTTGACTGTTCGCTTTCCTAGTGTACATTTTGTTGAATAGTTTTTGCTTTATTTTCTGCTTGGATCTATTTATTGCTCAAGTAACTGGACATTAATTTTATTTAGTTTTATGTGTTGTTTCTGTGTAAAACTAGATTAATCTTGATTTGATTGTTTTAATCAATAGAAATTTTTAGGGTAAGAGGTATTGAATAATATGAAGAGTATTATTATCAATAGTATTAGCAGCTGTAATTAGTGTTTGTAATACTGTAAGTTATTTGTTGCTGAACCTAACTTATGATTAGAAGATTTAAAATATTATTGATATGCTATTTATAAATGTACAAATTGTGTTATTAATATTAATTCTATTATTTCCAAATAATTAAAATTGGTGGTGTTAAATAAGCAAAAACGAAATATTTACTAATAATTAGATAATAGTTAGATAATAATAATAATTATTAATAATTATTATAACATTAATAATAATAGAAATTAATTGCAGTTAGCTATAATGATAAAATTAGTTTGAAAATTTTGTTTTACATTTAATTCTTTCCTTTTAAATATAAGTTTGTAATTTAAATACTTCTTTGTGAATGTTTATAAACTTGTCTAGCATTAATATATTTATTTAACGTTTTATTTCTTTTGCTGTATGCTGTTTATATACAGTGCATTACTTTATGAGTATGTGTGGATCAGCATATTATATTGGTTATAAAAGTGTGTTTTATTTTGTCTTTTAAGTTTGAGGATGAGTATTTTAAATACCAGGGCATCGTTTGATCCAATTACGGTGAAATGGAGCTTTTAATAGTTGCTTCTATAGCAACGTGTCGGCTTTTTAATAGGGTCTATATAAGTATGTAAATAATTAATACAGGATAGCATTTTATGTTTTGAAATGCACCTTCTTATCTGTGTTTTAAGTAGTAATTAAGAAATATCAAATATTTTGAGAAGAATTTGATAAAAAATAAACTTTTTTACTTATAATCGCATTATATTCTTTAAACTTTTTTTTTCTCTTCTTATTTCTCTTCGTTTAGGGTATTGTCCTTCAGTTCAGTTTATGTTATATTAATATCATGATGGTGGTAGCAATGACGTGTCTATCTAGTATCTACAATGATTATGAATTACCAGTTTGAACAAAAATTGATCAACTTTCTCAATTTTCCCTTTTTTGTATCATCATTCTCGAAGGAAAACTATATTGTTTGCTATAGTAAGAGGGCTGTGTGTGTAGTGCACTGAAGTTCAAGCAATATTTGGATTCTGCACTCTGGTTCACATATCGCTAGGCTTTATTTTGTACTGATTGAGCAACAAATAAGATTCATGAAGTTAGTGTAAAATGATCTATGTTATGCTCAGGGAGTGATTTTTAATCTATTCTTGTTGTGGCAATAGTTCATGTAATTTACAGTAACTTTATAATTAAAATTGCAGTTTATTTTCATCTATACTTTCTGAGATCATTTTTGTAGTTATTTTAATATATTAGAAATTCTTCAAAACTAATCTGTATTCAATAATTTAAAATGTGTTCATTTTACTTATGGCGTTGTAGCTGAATTCTACAAAATCTCTACAAATCTCTACAATATTTTATGTATTCTTTCATCAGATATTTACATATATTATTGTAAATTAACAATATCTAATTTTCTTATTCAATATTTAATAATTTTAAAACTTTATTCGCTCTTAATTATATTCTCATTGAGTCATTTAGATATTCTTTGTGTTTATTATTAATACATACAATATTTTTTTTTATAAGGCATGCTAAGTAAGATACAGTAAGATTTTGAATTTTAATGTACAGTAGAAATTCTGTAGAAATTATTAAGATTTTGAATTTTAATCGTTTGTTTCTTTTGGTGTCAGTTATTTTTGAATAAGACGAGATATTTGCATTTATCTACTTTTTATAATTTGCAAAAAATGTGGGTGTCACTAACTTCTCTGAAACTAAGTGACAGATTTCGATGAAATATTACCAACTTATCTATCCTATCGATTTATCTATCTTATGCGATTTATCTATCTTATCCGATTTATCTATCTTATCCGGAGTGAGATAATAAACTAATAATTATCTTTGTGACCTTGATCTGCGTGACGCTTGTGTAATTATTGTATCTCTTTTTAATTCATTTACTTTACATGACTGCTGGTTCGTCGATGTTGGGGCTTTATTTCTAGTCTCATAATTACCATAATATAGCATTTCGTATAATGCAGTAATTGATAAAAGAATAGAAATTGTAAAAAAATTGTAATTAATTGCACTGATTGAGTCGCTAGTTGACAATGGCATTAAAAAGAAATTTGCGAAAAGAGAAAACCATACAGTTTTTAGTTTGAAAATGAATATTCATGGATAGAATTTTTAAATAAATGAAGAGATCATTATTGTAGTGGTATTATAGGGTTAGACTAATATTACGACCCTCGGAATATTACAATAAAACGCCATCAAGATCGTAAGAGTGATTGTAAACTTACTTATACCGCAATAGTATGAAAAAATATTAATTAATTTCTAAGAACATTATTAAAAAATTCAATTTGCAACTTTAAATTACCTTTGTGTTGCAAGAGAAACAATAAACAATAGTTTCATGCATGAAATACACTTTTTAAGAGACGAATTTTCTTATGCACATTATATATCTTCTATCAAATGCTGATTTCGAGCGATTTTCTTCAGAATAACATGGTTTGACGTTCGATCGCTCTTCATTCAGTCGATTTATCACGTTCTTGATTAAATCGGAAGTGGGATTCAGTCGCTAAGACTTCCCGAATCTTTGCTTAATCATATGTTAAATCTAAAACGTATAGTTAACGAAAATTGCACACCCAGGTAAATAATTAAACACTTTTAAATCTTTTCGCGCTATTAACTTTAATTGAAGTTATTCGTCCACGCGAGTAATAGCATCGTCAATGCGAAGAGCTCATTTGAAAACTTAACTAAAAACTTAAAACAATTTGATTAGATCTTTCTGCTTAAAAATGAATTTTAACACTCGTTTCCTTTTTCAGATTTTCGCTTAATTTCCTCTTTAGCTTAAAGTGCAACTACCGTAAACTAGAATATTAGATAAACAATGCGAAAAGACTAATTGAATCTTTCATTACAATTAAGTGTGATTGTGATTAGTTTTTTGAATCTTTTGAAAATAAGCTGTTTTGAAAAATAAGCTGAATTTTCGAAGATCCTACTTTTCGTTGAATTAGGCTTGAAACTAAAAGTCGTTGTTAATTGTTACATTTAAATTGCTGTATTATCTTAACGTCTAAGTAGTTTTATAAATTATAACTTGAATTCATGATTGAATTTTAAGTTTAAATAAGCTAAAAATCGTTGACTAATTGAAGTTATTCTAAAGATGATTTTTTTAGAAAAGTTTTATCTTTCAACATATATTGAAAAGATGAATAAATCGCATTTATTTTTGTAATTACTGTTGTCGTATATCAATATACTGTATAATGTTTATTATTTGTCGTAAAACGCTCATTATTTGTCTCCATTTTTATGCATACAATGTAATGCAATTAATTTGAATTACATTAGAATCTATTTAACTTCTACATTTTCATCATATTTCACTAAATTTTTCACTATATTTTTCATTTTGTTGCATCTGTTCTTGTTTATACACAAACTCGTAAACAGTTCTATTCTAATATTTTACGCCAACACGTTGCAATTGACGATAATGCATAATTGATTGTTGAACAAAGAGCTATAAAATCAGATCTGTGCAGTGGCGGATCCCTAGGGGGGAGGCGATGGAGGCGATCGCCCCTTCTACATAATCGTTTTATTTATTTTTGCATGTTAATTCAAAGCTCCATGGAGCTATCGCCCCCCAACCCTATATAGTTAATGTAGAGCTGGTAGGCTGCTATAGATAGAGATATATAGATAAAGACTTTTTGTAAATCATGCAATGTTATAAATTCTTGCTAAATACGTAGAACCTAGTTGATAACCTAAAAAAAGAAAAAAGTCAGCTCTGAAAAAAAATCGCCCTCCCCTTAGTGGATAGCCTGGATTCGTCACGGATCTGTACCGTGAATTCCCTTTCCCCCTTGCAAGGAGACCCCGACTGCCAGCGAGCCCCATATTATTGAATATCTTTTATGACACTCTAAAAAAGAAAGAAGACTTACAGGGTACTTACTGATCGATTATTAAAAGTCATCAGTTTTTCAGATGAGAATTTTTGGTCTATTCGAAAGCTCAAAGTATTTTTATTCTTATTTATAAAGTTTTGAGGGGCACAAATTGAATTTTTGATCGGGGGGGGGGGAGGGGACGAAAAGGACCCTCATCGTGATGTAAAACAATATAACGTGACATTGACAAGCGTTCTATTGCAGAAGTTTAACATACAGCTTTAATACAGCTGATTTCAAGTTATAATACTTTAACATCTTTATTAGAATCTAACAAATCGACAAATTAAATCCAGTAAATAATTTTAAGCTTAGTTTCACTTAACAAACTGTAAATAAGTGCGTAAACATTGTTTTTAAAAAAGATTTAACGTTGTTTTTACTTCGGAAAGCAATAAGGACTCTATAAATAAATCTGAGATCTATTCTAGCGTGAAGCTCAACCGTTGCAATGAACGAAGCGTAGCATCATAAACAATTGGACTCTATCTATCTACATAAGAACATACGAAATCTGTTGTGACCAGCGTCTCTTTACGAATTACTATAGAAAGTTGAGTATTCAAATGGAAAATTAAATCTTCATTCCTAAAGTAAGTCTCAATTATTTTGTAAATTTAATTTATTAATATGTCATATCGTTATGATGTTTATTTTGAACCGCCTATTTGAAGTATTCCTTTACAATAATTTGATTAATGGGATCAGTCGGTAAGTTAATGCTGATGACTGAGGAATGAAGAGATCCTCAACAATATTATTGTGTTATTTCATTTTCGTATCTTTATTTAAAAGCAAAATGCAATTACTTTCCAAAGTCCACCAAATATAATAAGTATTCTTTATTTTAAATCAAGAAACGTCAGGGCAGCAAGTAATTCTCGCTGTGAAATGAAAGTTCGCGAACGAATAAATTTCTGCAAATGTCTTTTTACCTCGGCTTTTCTTATTTTACAACCGTTAAAATACCATGCAGGGGAAACGCCATGGTCATTGTTTTTCTAATCCAAGCGATTATACATCAATTTGTCCGCATTTATTGCACGACTGAAGTTGTTTCTCCAGATGCAATAAATTCCAACAAAACCAACAAACTGCATATTGTGAAAAGCGACACCATCGCGCGCTAATATTTGCTGAATAAAGCATCAAACGTTGACTTACTGCTCTAACATCATAATAGCAACCGTCGCGCTTTTAATATGTATATCGTCATTCTAGAGTAGAACTTATAGTGTGAGCTTTATTACTCGCTAAATAATGCTAGCCGCTAAAATAGGCACTTTGGAGGAGGAATGTTTAATGAAGGAGCATTTATTACGAAATGTGGTGCGAAGATAATGCAGCAGACGACAAGAGAAATTGTGAAGGGTACAGGGTTTCGTGTTGATTACAAATGATGCTTGATGATGATGCAATGTCAGCGAGGCCGGCTGATTTAGATTTGACGTCGCAAGTTTATGTAAGAAATATGCTTCGAAAACAAAGATTTACTTTACATAATAATGACAAACTGACGCCTGTGGGCATCTCTATGTTTAGCGTTATTTACAAGATCGGAAAATAAAAGCCAAATAGTTGAATTATGGTTAACGAAGTGTACGAAAATAGAGTGAAATTGCGTCATAATATAATGAGCACTTTGTTTAAAATAAATATTAATTGGATATCGCTTTGTTTAAAGAAATTCCTACATATAATAAATAGAATTCATGTATCGTTAATAAATCAAGAAATTAGCATTGATATTAAAATGAGAAATTATTTGATGTCAATCAGTTACATTGTAATTTAAAAATCAAATTAAACCGTTAATTAGTTCTAACAATTATTATCCTTGAATTTTTAATTTTAAATCGAGCTGATTGAGCTTTAAGTTAATTTTTTTATAGATCTACTCCAATAAACACGACTAGATTAAGATTACTAGAGATCTTATAAGCTAAATTGTATTTTTCTTTGGCCCACAATCGAGACCACAACTGCTGACGATCGCTTCTAGTTATTCAATCCACAGATTATATTAGAAATATATGTAAATGTAAATATCAGAAATTGTTATTTAGTTTTTGGAGGATCCCCGGCCTCTAAAATGATCTCTTCCACCCAGAAAATTGGAGATACGAGTCTTCAGCCAGAGAGCAAAATGATCAATACAGTAATGATCAATCTGTATCGAAGTGTCTCTGAACATTCCTCGAGATGATACTACTCTAAAACAGAGACAAGTTATAAGAGGTTCAATGAGTTAATGACATCATCATTCAGTGGCGTAGGCAAGGGGGGTTGTGAGGGGGGGGGGTTATAACCTCCCATTAAAGGTAAATTCTTTTTTTTGTAATGTAACAAATGTGAGTTTTGTGGTGTAACCCCCAACCCCCTCCCTCCCCCTTTAAATCGTTGTGGTTAACTTTTTTGCTTTAGATACACGGATTTATAAATCAAATACATGAATTTGGAGACCAAAATTGAGTGATAACCTAAAAAAAGATAATCATTCAACTTTTTAGAGAACCCCCCCCCCCCCACTTATAGTCAATTCTTGGCTATTCTACTGTTAGAATTCATCTTTTGGTTGGTTATCTTTACATGTCTTTTGGAGTTTGAATTTTTAGTTCAATTTTTAATGTAAAACTGAAGGATCGATAAAAAGAACAGATTTATTCCATTTTGAATATAATATCTTCAGAATTTACATTAATATCTCATCTGACGAAATTTAGCTGTAATATTTCACTGAAATTATATAATATAATTAAAGTAATTTTTATAAAGTGAACTACTGTTAAATGTAACTATTATTGTATAATATGCGTCCTTTTTTATGTATTCATGGTATTCAAGGAATGTAATAAATATTATGCTCAAATTGTATAAGTTCCTGTGTAGTATAAATGTTTCAATCAATATGAAGTTGTTAAGAAATTGCACATACTATTGACATTTAGATACTTTTGGTATTCAGCATTACAGATTTAATCAAAATCTCTTTCAAACAGTGCATTTACATCGCACTGGAAAATCCAATTTTATTTTTAAATGCTGTCCATCGGGTCGCGTTATAGCCAAACATACCAATCCGGTCTGTAAATGGTTTCCTGATAAACGAGCAAAATTCGACAATAGGACGAACGTGGACAATCCTAACAATAGGACATGTGGTGGTTGCTATAAATTACTCTCTATGGCCCAAGCGCGACAGAGCGCTGTTTATAATGCTTTTTCGATGCTACACAAGGGTTGGCCAAGAATTATTAGAGAGTTGATGCATGCGTTTATTAGCCTCGTTATTTTTCTAGTTACGATGACAACTTTTATGAGTAGAAATTATGAGAGTGCTGTTATAATTTTGTAAATAGTTCAATTATGCGTGCGCTTGTGTCAATATAGTGCTTCAAATAATTGTGTTCGTTAAAGACGCTTTGAAGGGAATTTATAAATGTTATGTTTTGTAGGACATTACTCCTATAAAATGACAATATTTTATATTTATTCGCTAAAATCCAAAGAAAATTAATGTTGTGAAAGAAAACTAATTAAGTAATATGCACTGTAATATTACAAGCATTGAAAAACGAAGATGCATTTTGTATAGACTGCTTATTGAATGATTATGGGTGTGTTATTTATATTTGACTAATGCACAAAATACAGAAATTCAATAAAACTACTTGACTAAAATAAAATAAACGAGCAAATGTCAACGTTGAAAATAAAATTGAATGCAGCTTGATTTCAAATAACAGAAAGGTCAATACTTTGTGCAATGTAAAATGTATATGAAGAACTTTGACTATTTTAATACGTTTAAATGGTGTCTTTAAGCTAAATAAACGTTTCACTATTGCTTTTTCACGGTCTGTGTGATGAAATCTAATTTGGCGAGACGTCTCAGAACCAGTCAGATTAAGATTAATAAAAACATAAACCATCGTAATATTTCAGTTTAAATTTTATGTATTCAATTGCTGGTTGTTAAATGATTTAATATGTTGTTTACCTATAACGTCACAGACTACTTTGTTTATCTCAAAGTTGATTAAATCAAACCGCAATAATAAAGACATCTTATCAACTGTTGGAGATTTTAGTTAGCCTTGATAAATAGCATTGAAAGTGCACAGCAGCGGAAGTGATAGATTCTATAGAAAGATCTAAACCCACACGTGTCCAAGTCGTATATCTTATTATATAGAAACACATTAAGAAGAGATTATCCGCCTTCTGTATCATCAATTGAATCGATTTATTCGTGCCGCTCAATGTAATACCTTTTAAATTGCATTTTAAGCATGTAATCCACTCAGTTTTTAGTTACAATTTGTTTCGTATAATATATCAATTAGTTTGAATTTATCAATCAACAATCCGAGGTAAGTTAGTAAGTGCATTGGACAAGATGTGTGAGAGTATCAGTCTCAGAAAATAATGTCGCGATAACACACTTTACTCTTTATCAAGTTACTTTGTTTGATAGATGGTTGTTTCTTTCATGAAGCTTAGAAATATTCGATGATAGTTTAAAAAGTTCAAAATTTAAATGTAGTAATGAAGATACAAATTAATCTGTATGTTATAAACGCTGAAAATTAATGATTTTAATAATTTGACAATAATTCTAAGAATGTATCGTTTTAGAAATAGAGAGTTGACAAGCCTATATTTGGGTATCACAGTTAACAGGTTTTACGAGTAGAAAATAATAAAATTGTTTTATCTGTATAGCCTTGATTTTGTGAAGACAGAAATACGAATTAGAATTATGTTGTTCTAAAGCTGTTATGAACCATAAATCTTTCTAGAGATCTTCGCATTGAGAAACTGTTAAGTTTTATAAAGTCACTGTCACAGGGGCTAAAATGTTTGCATCCCGAACATTTCTACACGCGACAAGTTTTACTTCACTGTCGTTAAAAGCTGAAGGACGCGTGCGACAAATGAGATTCTAAAAGATACTTTCAACCTAATTGTGCTGTCATTTTGAAATCTCGCCTGACCTAACCCTCATCACGTGGACTCATAAATACTAAAATAGAAAGTAACATGTAATATTTAGACGTGCATCAGTGTATTGTTAATCTATGGACCATGAAATGAAAGTAAATAAAAACTATGTTTGCGTTTTAAATACATATCATCAAATTAGTGAAAATGAGTTATATACTTTTACTGCATGCATGTAAGCTGAGAGTACGTTATATTGACTGCTAACTGACTTAGATTTTAGCCTTATTTATTATTATTTATTATTATTATTCAATCACGATGTCAACTGTTAATGCTGCGAATAATCTAAAAACACATCATAATCTAAATGTGTCCTGTTTTTGACTAAAACCAAATTAACTCATGAGATAGCAATAATTAATCTTCTTTTTTATATTATGTAAAATACAAAAATGAGTAAGTGATGAATTATTAACAAACACTAGTTTTTAATGCGCATTAATATGAATGCATCACTTGGTAACTTAATGTTCTTCGTAAAACTTCTCTATCGCAGCATATTTTTAAATTAATTACTAGTTTTTGAATCTAAGAGAAAATAATAAAAAGCGGCGACTATTCTGTACAACCTCTCTTCTAAAATGAGATATTGATAAATGTTCATGAATTGTTTTCGACTTTTTTTATTTGACGTATATAAATCCATTTAGGTGTCAAGTGACTGCTGTCTTCTATAGAATTTATTAAGATCTACGTCCCATGTGTCAGGCATGCAATGTGTAAAAATGCCCGAAGACATTAAGAAATCAGTAGCGATGTGCGAACAAATTTTCTGTAACTCAGTGTGTCGTTCCTCTTCAATGGGAGAAATAATATTTTTTATTTCAGTTTAACAAAGTTGAGAAATAATGGAGCAATAGCGTGTAAAGAAGTAATGGTAACTTAATGTCTCGGGACCGTTGACCTCTGGCTAAATGAAGCAGAAGATAAAGTGTATTCATCAGAAATTCCATATTAACTAAATATTACATTAGTAACTTAATATTATATTAAGTAAATATTATTAGTTATGATTATAGGCATACTTGGCACTGGAAGGTTTTTATAAAATACTATTTCTACGCTATAATGGATGAACCTGTTACAAAAAATTCTTCCCTGAAATATAAAATTCATTCAGGATTTTAGTGATAATGTAATTATTTACATTTAAATTTATTGACAAATACAGTGTATACTCATAGAGTATATTGTATATATTAAAAATCAAACATAGACTAAAAATAGAAAAAAAATCATAATTCTTACTACCTTTTCAACATAGGCTATTCACTTTTATGGTAAAGCTGGCTTAGTTTAATATATAACGCTTAATCTTTTTTTGTTGGATCAATTGTTATGTTATAAGACTGTCTTTATATAAAATATCAATGCGATCAATATAAAGTTTAAGACAATATGATCAGTTTATAAAATATTTAAATTGCACTGTAGTATACATTGTAATTTAATATAAAATTCTCAGTTTAAGATTGTTATTGCATTAAATAGAAACTGATGAATTCTTTATAACCGTGAACGTTCAGTTACTTGGTCGATGAACCAAAAAAAGTCAATAGTTGAAGTGCATCACAAACACCAGTCATTCTTATCTTAAGCCACATCTACGTTTCTCATGAGATGCACTTTATATATTTTTTATAAAGTTATCAATTTAAGTTATTGTGATGCAAGATTTTAGTAGAAGTAATAACAATAAAACTGAAACAAAAAAAACAATGCTCAAACGTAGTAATGCAAAAAGATCGATTGTAGTTTATATAATTTATTTACCTTAAGCGGATGTTAACCCAAAATATTTTTCAAGTGTTTTTTCACCATTTCATTCGATAAATGAACGTAAATCAGTTTTGAATTAGTATCCCAAGGCATTTTTTGCGTTTGTTGATTTAAAATTCTTAATGGATAACAGATCTGTTTATTATAATTTTGTGTCGCGTAAATAAAAACAATCTCTATTACATACAATCTATATTCTGACGATGTTTAACGATCAATTTTATGACGATCAGTTTTTAATATAGGTTGTCGTCCAATGCATTTTTTGCGTTCGTTGACGTAAAATCTGTAATTAATAGCTGTCTGCATACTATAATGTCGTGTTGCGTAAATAAAAATAATTAGTATTACATAGGTTATTTTTCTCACAATTGTGTTTACGCAATCAGATACAAAGCTCTCTGTTTTATTGCAATTTTGATTGATTACTAAGCATAACTAGGCAGCAATAAATTTTTTTATAAAACGTCATGGCGAGTTATTATTCTAGCAAAAAACCTACTAAAAAACCTTATTGTAATATGAAACTCGTATTAGAAAATATTATTATATTTATGAACTCTTTTAGCGCGCGCGAACGCGCAGTGTTTCTAGAACGAGATTACACGCAGAGCTGACTGAATAAATGCTCGACTTCGGAAAGCATCACGACGCATTCGAACGCAGTTTTATCCGAGCGTACACTTGGACTTATCTAAAACCGATTCATTTAGAATTTATGCGACTTGAAGATTACATCGAAGTAGTAATATTAAATACTTATAAATACTTAATTTATAATAAATGCATCGACTGTAAGAAAAACCATTACATGCAGGAAATGTATGCAATCTCTGTGTAGACAGCGACTAGGTAGGATCGCTTAATCTTTTTAATATATCAATTTTGCGCGATATGGTTATATAAAATTTTATTTAGCTGCAGTTATCTTTCTTTATGCTGAGATTGCTATGCTGAGGATTTATTTGATGATGATCAATAGAGAAGTGAGAATTGTAGCTCAAGATTTTATTCATATAGAAAGTTATATTGGTTTTATCGCTAATAATAACTGCGACATTTTTTACTGAGTTTGGATCTTAGAGTTTGAGGCAGTCCTTTGCCATTCAGTCAGAATTTTAGACGTATTGAAATTAAAAATAAGCTAGGTGATCGAGAAGCTTAATGACAAAAGTCTTATATGTCTTCATTTCTATTATCGAGATTAAATAAAATTTCATCAATTTGTATCAAATTATTATACCCTGTTAACTTTGGATCCGCTGTTTTGTTGCGTACTCTGGAGGATTAAATTATACGTTAAATATTTTGAATTATAGATTTGAAATGAAAAGAAGATAGAGTAAAATTGAAATCGGTGTGATTATTAAATGCAGGAAAATCAAAGACTGCATGTTTTATAACAATTATATTAACAATGATAACATTATAATAGTATATAAATGATTTTTTAAAATAATTGATGACATTGATACGATGTTGCAAAAACTCGAAAATTAAATTTTGGTTACTTTAATAATAAATTAAAGTATAATGTGATAAGTAGGTAAAAATAAGTATGTAGGTAGAAATAGTTTAAAAATTAATGACTAAAAATACACGTTATAATCATTGACAGAACAATTAAATAAAATTTTGAAAAAATGCAATAAATGAATAGGCTGTATTAATTTTCTTTTATGCTGATCGGTTTTTAATGATTTTGAAATTGATCATTTTTTTAATATTATTTATTTATTTTCGCTGTGTTGATAAAAGCAAAAGAGGAAACAGAAAAAATGATTAAAACCGAACATGGTCTAATTATGATAGATTTATTGAACTTTAGTATAATGTCTTTTTTAATTTTGTCGGTTTTTGCATTTGTTATTTAAGTCCTTTTAGAAGAATTGAGCGTATTCACTAATGAGTTTATTTTATGTTTGTTAGCATTTTGGGTGTGATTTTAATTTAATATATGGCTTAAAAAGTTTTTTGAGTTTTACTGCGGTTTTAAAGATTGATAAAACTTTGTAGTATACCTCGATATCCTTGTGGTATAATTAGCAGTGTTGATAATAATTATTAGTCAAGCTACATTATTGCTTGAAATACTGCATATAGTACGAAGTTTTATAATGCACATTTATTTTCCAGTATGACAGAATATATCTAAACTTTCATTAAGCGCAGGGTTTGCGCTAAATCGCGTTGGATATTAGTTTAAAAATATAGTATTTACGGCCAAGTGCGTCTTGTCATAATATTATTTTAATTTTATAAGATTATTTCATATATACTAAAATCATTCACTATTAATCACTAAATAATCTTGTTTAAACTAATTCTTAGCCTAATTGTTTTTTTTTAATTAAAATGATTACTTCCTATAGGCTAACAACTTTAATTTGTTAATATGCAAAACACATTTTTTCTTTTCCTTAGGATGTTTTCATTATTTGTTGTCAAAACTAAAAAATGTTTGACAAGACTGTAATCACGACCAAGAATAAAACGTCATAGTTCAAAATCCTGATATTCGAATTGGTCTCAAGGTCCTGTCTACAATAGTTACATCTCTGTTAATAATACATGTGTTATCTTATACATACACTTATAAAGCCTGTAGTTATAATAAATGAAAACTATAAATGATTGAAATACAACAATCATCAATATATGTCCTTATTCAGAGAAATAAAAATCCTGAACTTTTTAAAACCAGATGTCCATGGAGCGCCATTTTTATTCATTAGGGAAAAGTTCAGCAATATGATTGAAGACAATCATTCATATATGACTTGTGGTCGACCTTGTTCCAAGTATTGACATTCCGTGATAAATGATGCTTTCGTGACTAAGATTCAAGCGTTTCCGCTCTACAGTAAATCGTGTTATAATTTGATTTATGTTTCATTTTTGCGAGTTTTATTATATTGTAACATAATTAATAATCCATTAGTGTTGCATTATTTAATCAAAAAGCGAAGATTAAGCGGAATCATCGATCATTGTGCAAACATGTGTTTATTGCTAATATTCAGTTAATTTAGTTATATATACTAACAATGATATAATAACAGGTAACACTTGAAGCGAAAGTAATGAAAGAACTTAATAATTTCATCTGTAATAGATAAATACCAGTCAGTATCATATTTCATTATTGTACGAATATTTACCATACTGTACAGTGTATAGTGTATACTCTAGAGTACCCAATACACTATATGTCTAAAATCATTAAATAATTAAACAGTTTCTATTTAATTTACATTTCTTGCATAGTTATTATAGACTTAATTACATGCAAGATTTTCTGAGTTGTGTACTAATTAATTAAATTAAGCTTAACTAACACAAAATAAAAGCACTGATGTTGCATTATTACTTTTCAAATAACATGTCAGTCGATTACGCCCAGCAGACATTGTAATAATGTAAATAATAAGTTATAAAAAATTTGAAATTCACACTAAAAAATTTTAAAATGCAAAATGTAAACATGCAAATGGCTGATAAATTGCTAACAGCTAATTTTTCAAAAACTTAAATTTAAAAAAATTCAATTTAAAATTAAATTATGATCAGCGCCGCATTCAATTAAACAAACAATCTGTCGTCAAAATACTGATTTCCTATTTTATTGCAAAGCCCTGTGTAATAGGGTGCATTGAAAAAAAAAAATTCTTTACAATGTTCTAATAGTTGCCGATAGTTGCCTTTTATACTCCTTAGTTTCTATGTAAAATATGAAATGTTTT